>VWZO01009464.1:0-278708 GCA_013396975.1 Bucco capensis | reverse complement strand
CCCCCCCCCCCCACTGTGCTCTTTGCTGACTATTTACATAATAGTTATGACTCTGTGTGTGTGTAAACCTACTAGATATAGAAGCAGTCTGAGTTTCAAAATACAGCTCTGAACATGAAGAATTCTAAAGTAGGTGTGCTGACATAAATGACTGTGCATGGATTTATGCACTAAACTTCCTTTTCTGTTAACATTTTGTTCATCCAGGATTTCTAACTGCATTTTGTGACACAGGTTATTGTACTTACTAAAATTTGCCTGAGTTTTTTTTTTTTGTAAGTGCCATATAGTTATGTTTACAATATCTGCACACTTCAACTGTATATTTTACACACAGGCAGCACTCCAGCAAGACTTGAGGCTGGACATTACAGTTTGGTTTGTTTTGTTTTTGTTTTTTTCCACTTCTAAGAGAAAAGATGATGCCTTGGAATATTTCTCAAGATTCTGTTAGGTGCTGGAGAGGAAAGACTGCCAGGAGGTGATGATAATGACATGCTACACTGTATTTAAGAGCCCTTGTCAGTAAGCAGACCAAAATCTCTTTAGAGCAGCTTGTATGTGCCATAAATCTCATGTGGCAGACAATGCTGGAAATCACCCAGGAAAGGCTTAGGACAGACTTCTCATGTTACCTGTGTGATGCCACTGCAAGGGCATATAGGATGAATGGCAGATTCATTCAACCTACTACATCCAGAATGGAGAAAGGTGAGTGCATGATTCTGCATGCAGAGATAGTGAAGACATCGTTCTGGCATGGCTCACAGTACCTTTGTGAGCTTGTATCTATGATGAGTAATTCATGTGCTTAAATCTCGGAGAGCAATCAGCTTATATCTAGTATATGTAGTTCACTGCCCTTCTAGCATATATAGTACAAATACTAGGACAACTAGATGTACATTTTTAATCAAAGTCAGCTTCTATTTTTAAATAAATGCAATTAATGGCTACTTCCTCATTTTAAATTGGAAAATCTAAAATGCTCTTAATGTGATTTTCATGGATCTGCTCAAACATCAGGTTTATAAAATGATTTTCTCTAGGAAGAAGACAGATTTTGCTTTGGGTTTAAAGATTTTAGTACATTGACTGTTGACAGCAACACAAGAATTTCTGTTTCAAGAAACATACCATTTTTTATTAGAGAAGACGTTTTTGGTTAAAATGTGATCATTATTACAACATGTGCCATCCTCTGTTCCCTTGGGAGAGATTTCAACTTGTAATGGTAATATCTTAGCAGCATTTTATTTTGCATTGTTCTGGAAGTCTTATGTTCCAGACAGAGTTTCCTGCTTTCTCTGCAGGTCAGGTTTATACTACCTATTCCTTCTCCCCCTGTGAAAAATACATTCCAGGCCTATTCTCCCCAGAATACATTCACTTAGGCATATGATCATTTACAAGCAAGGAGTTAAGTTTCTGAGTGTCAGCTTCAGCAATACAGCATCTGCCTCATAAACCATCTCTTTACCTCTTTTTATGAATATTTTAATGCTAAGAATATAAGCACACTTCTCTGCTATTTCTATGGAAACCTGAAGCAGAACTTAAAATGGATGCAATGGAAAACAGAGGTTGGAGGAGGAGGCATCTAGAGGAAGGAACATGTGAAATGAATGGAGTGTAGGATTTATAGGAAACCAGAGGAAGTGCATATGGCTAAAGCAGCTGAATGCTACTTTGAATGACTGTACTAGGTCCTGTCATAGGCCCATGTTCCTTTTTGATTTCAAATCAGTTTCTTAAGTGAAAACTTTCATAGGTAATCTCACATTCTTCCTTTTCTCAAAAGGACTAATTTAGGATCCTGTGATTTGATTTGTAGTAGGCCTGATCAATCAGAGCTACATCAAATATCAACGACAGCTTGAAGAACCTACTGAACTTTGTTAAATAAGTAATGTGCTGAAGAATTAATGTGCTAGAAAATTAGGTTGGGTGTATAGAATTACTGGGTTCCTTCTAACTATAATTTCTCATGGTATAGATTGTATCATTACCTATTTGTAAGTTGCTTTTAACAGTAACTCTTGATCTGACCACATGCTGGGGAAACAAATGTAGCCAGTGTAATATTCAGATACAATAATTATAAGCTTGAGAAGAAACTAGTAATTCTGTCCTTTGAGCAGTTCATAAATAGTAACTTTATAGTAAAGCATGAATCTATGAATTGAACTGTGACAAGGAAGAAAAATATTGACTAACACATGACATTTTCCATCTTGCAAGATGAATGAGACAGAAATCAATAAAGAAAAATCTGTGTTCATATAATATGAGATTTACATGAGTAATACTATATAGGCAACTGATTTCAGCATTTGATACTGGAGCATTAAAGTTTTTAATTTTGATGTTCTTCCAGTTTAGATCTTTTCTAAGTTGCATTCTAGAGCAAGTTTCTGTAGATAGGTTCTTAATGAAAGTATTCTTAGAAATACACTAAGAAATATCAGTGATATATGCCACACATACTTTGGGTTCATTCTCTCTTCATCATATATTGTGTATTTCTGTATATTATATTTTGTTATGGTTGTGTGTCCTAGCAGGTTCATTTCATACTCTCTGATGAAAAGCCTGACAACACTGAAGACAGAATCTCTCCCTTTTGCCAGGTGAAAAAGTTTGAAGATGTGTAGATCTGATTACTGAGCTGCTCATTTCCTTTGAATTTGGTAGACCATGTAATGAAATAGTGTCAAAAAAGGGCTATGTCCTAATAACCCAGATGGTGATGTAGTGAACCCTCTGCTGAATGAGCACCCACCTACATATGGAAATTGCTTAAAGTGAGGGCTGAGCCTAGCATTGGAGCAGTACAGATCAGGAAAAAGGCAAAAATGATCTGATGAAAAAGGGTGTGAATCATTCTCAGTGTCTACACAATGTAGAAGAAACTCACATCAAAGTTAGGGGTTTTTTTCCTTGAGCAAATGTTAGCTATTCATAGTGCTTTGTACCCATGTCCTGAATCCTAGGCCAGCCATGTGCTGCAGGCTGTTTTTAGGAGTTTGTGGTCAGCCAGGGCAGTTGAGCTGAGTTGGCTCACAGAGGTATCCCAGATCATAAAATCCACACTCAGTATAAAGGGGGAATTTTGCTGAGGATGGAGGGTGGTCATGCTTGGGTTTCTTCTTGGGCTCTCTGTGACCCTGCTTCTTTTCCTGCTCCTGAGGACTGCTTTCCTGTTTAGTGTGACTGCTGCACCTTTCCTGGGCTGAATATAACTATATACACTTTATATTAACATTGGTTTCTGAGAAAGAATCTGAGGTTTTGGGGATATTTTTCTCCCTGCAGTGTATTTCTCAGTATGAAGTGGTATTTACCTTTTCAATGTATAGTCAACGCTGTCTCTGTACAATCCTAAACATCCTAATCTGCCCTATGAGGACAGGCTGAGAGAGCTGGGTCTCTTCAGCCTGGACAAGAGGAGACTGAGAGGAGACCTCAGGAATGGTTAGAAATATGTTAAGGGTGAGTGTCAGGAGGAGAGAGCCAGGCTCTGCTCAATGGCATCCAATGGTAGGACAAGAGGGAATGGCAACAAGTTGGATCACAGGAGGTTTAGTATTAACATGAGGAGAAACTTCTTTCCAGTGCAGGTGCCAGAGCACTGGCCCAGGCTGCCCAGGAGGCTGTGGAGTCTCCTTCTCTGGAGACATTCCAGAGCTGCCTGGATGTATTCCTGTGTGACCTGGTCTAGGTGATCCTGCTCTGGCAGGGGGGGGTTGGACTAGATGATCTTTCTAGGTCCCTTCCAACCCCTAACATTCTGTGATTCTGTGATCCATTGGTCAGATTATGTGACTAACACATCTGTCCTAGAATAAGCAGCAATTTCAAGCATTGAGGCCATGCTGCTGAGAACGCAGCTGTGCTGGGCAGGTCACGTCTCCAGGATGAAGAACTACCACCTTCCTTACATTATTCTTTATGGTGAACTTGCCACTGGCTATCACAAGAGAGGAGCCCCAAAGAGGAGATACAAGGACTCCCTGAAACAACATCTCAGCCTTGGCCATATTGCCCCCTGAACTGCTCTCCTCTGGCCTCCACTCAGGAGCTCTGCACACACACTAGTTTTAATGCTGAGGATGTTTTTGAGCAGGCACGCAGGATCACTCTGGAGGAGAAAAGACAGCGTAGAAAGAATCGTGTCTTGCAGCTTCTACCTCCTAAGGAGTCCTTTTGCTGTGCCTTTTGCAACCGCTCTTGTCTGTCCCAAATTGGCCTTTGCAGCCAGCAGCGCTTGGAAAAAGCATGGGTAGAGCCCTCCCTGGATCTTCATTTGCGAAGCCTAGCCATGGTATAGTAGGCTGGTTTTATTGTTCAGGTACTACTTAAGAATGAAACTACTGGCCAACTTACTCTGGTAAAAACTGGTTCAGCCTGTTTTCTTCCAATTTTTTTTTTTTTTGGAGGGTCTAACAGAAAATATCACTGTTCTCCTCTTATTCATCACTGAAACAGTCCAGTGTTGGCAATGCAGATTACTAGAGGTCAGTACTTCTAGTTCCAAGATCCTTTCCCTACCTTTTTTTTGAGAAACACTTAGTGCTTCAACTGATGGTGAAATTTGTAAAGAAAACACCTTTATTTGGTGGTGTGTTTTGTTTTGGTTTGTTTTTTAAAACTAGACTAGGCTAAAGAGAAAGGCAAAATTGTCTAGGAACTGTAGCAATTTTATATGGGTTATGTAAAGGAGAAGTTGTTACCAACAGAGAATGAACCAGCTGATTTCACAAAAAGGATGAACTGTTCTGACAGCCACAACAAACAAACCAGTTGTGCTAGGTCTCAGCAAGTATCTGCAGTAGTCTGTGCCCAACTGTGGGCAAGAGTGGTTATTTGGGAAAGAATATGGGACCAGATCAAGCACACACTGATACTTCGTGTACTATACTCTTCCAGATAACTGAACCAAGGACTGCATCAACATCTTTCTGCTTAAGTGCCCTTTTAATTTATTTGCTTTTTGAACCCAATTACACTTTTATGACTTTCACTATTATTGCTGCTCTTAACACCTCATGACAGAGTTTTAAGTTTAATTATGGATTGCATGGAAGGAATACTTGTCTACTGTCAGATAATTGTATTTGATTTGATGTTTCTTACTTCTTGCATGGTAAAAATCATGAAAAAGTTATTCACTATTCATCATTTCCGTAACATTCATGATTTTATGAGCCTCTGCTGTGTTCTTGCTCAGCTATTTCTTATTCCAGGCTGAAAAGAATGATGGTGATTCCACACCTGTGATGATTCTTGCTGTTTTTCTCTGTTATTCTACTAACTGTTATAAATGATCCTTCATCTTACTTATATCTTTTAGCTTTCATAAATATCCAGAGTCCTGTGTTAAAGCTGAGCTTGATGGTGTTGAAATGAAAACCTACTTACTCAAGAAGTCCTCTTTTCTTTATATCATAGTTTATCAGGTTGACTCCTGTCACTGATGTTTCAGTTTTCTTTTTTTTTGTTTGTTTTTAATGCAGAGAAAGAACATTCAGAGGCACTGGATTTTGCAATCTGTTCCCCTGTCCCCTGGATAGTGACAGTGTACTATAGCTCTTCCTATCAAAGGGATAAGTCTTATGCTTGAATTTGCCTCTTTGGGATGAAAGGTTTGAGATCTTCCCAGAATAATGTATGCATAAAACTGACTTCTCATTTATGGATTCAACTACAAATATGTTTTTACAGTTCATGGAATTATAGAAATGTAGGCTGCATGAGATCTCTGAAGGTCACTTATCCTATCATCCCAGCTGAAGCTGGACTATTGCCCACAGTAAATCAGGGCAGCTATGGCTTTATCTAGTTCAGTGAGGAAAACCTCCGTGGATGGAGCTTTCATGAAATTTCTAGGCAAATTGTTCCAGTGCTCTGCTAGACTTCCAGTGTTTTGTTTTCTTTTCCCCTGATATCTAATCTAAATCTCCCAAGCTGCAATTAGTGTGCATTGCTGCTTACTCTTTCATCTGATACTGCTTGGGAGAGTTTTAGCTTGATCATCTTTGTAAATATACTTCAAGTAGTTGTAGGCTGTTATTAGATCACCGTTAGACTCCTCTTTTCCAGCCCAAACAAGCCCAGTTCCCTCAAGCCTCTCCTTGAAGGTCAATGCAGCGTGAAGTTATTGCCTAGACAAAGAAGGCTGATATTAAGCTGAAAGGTCTCACAGGAGAACAGCTGAAGTCCTGCACCACTTTATGAGTAAAAACTATGCAATATTTCAGCTATGTTGAATATGTACTTGAAATGCTCCTTTTGCCCTTGAGCTAAGCAAATAATCTAAAGGCCTGAAAGAAAACAAAACCAAAACCCCAACCCCACCTGAAAATAATGAGTAAGCATTGAAATCCACTGAAAGACATTACTAGGAATAAAAAGCCTGCCTTTTAGTATCATCTATATACCACAGTCTAAGGCTAAGCTATCCAGTTCTTTACAATTAACATATGGATGTTCATGGATATATTTTCAACAACTGTGAGATTTTTAAATGAATATAACTTTAACAAGAAAATGTTTTAAAACCAGATTTTTTTCTAAACTCCAGAAATATGCAGTTTGCTTGGAATACTGTACAATGCTTAAAAAAAAACACCTCACCCCCCCAGTGCAAACATAGGTATTATATGCTGCTAATTTGCTGTTTAGAACTACCTTAAGAATGACCTTAATTTGTACTCAGAAAATGTTAATTTTTTGGCACTGTCAATACATTGAAGATTTATTCTTATATTCCTTTTCTGGCTTATTTTCCCTCTTTAAAATGCTCATCCTCCCAGAATAATACACAGAGAAGCACAGTGCAAGCTCTCCTAACTCTTGATATAAGAGGCTTAGGTAGCATAAAGCTTTGTTGATCTTTCAGGTGGTAATGGAATATGTTAACAGTTGTCTGCTGAGTAACTGAAATAGCAAGCTTTCCTTTAAGGAGAAAAATCAAGCTACCTGCCCACTTCCATGACTGAATGGAGGCCTGTGAAAAGTGAGATATTCCATGATACTATTTATCTTGTACTTTTACTACAGCCCTGGCAGCACTGACCTGGCTGGATGCTATCAGTGTTACTTGTAGGTTTGAATATGTTGGCCCATTGTGACTTTCAAGTTTCTTTTGGCCTGTGTCAGCTGCAGTTACGTTTTTTTGTAAATCTATCCTTATTACTCCTTCCCTGCTTGTGTTGCTGGTCTATCAGGCACAGAACCAGTATTGACTGCCCTATATTTCTGGTCTCCTGAACACAACCTTTTTACACAACTTTCCTCTGGATTTGTAATTTTGTTTTGAGAACTGATAAATACAGCACCTATCAAATGCACATTTCTTGACTTCTAAATAGAATTTTCCTGTACTCCAGATTGCTTAGTAGACATGTATAGCTAGGCACAAGCAATAACTCAATCTACATGTATTTCTCCACTTTCATTCTGCCTCCTTCCTTGTTGTGGAACAGCTTTTAGTACCTTAGGCAGACATACTAGAGTAGCCTTTATCTGGATCTTCTAGTATTTCTATTTAATTATGAATCCTTCACTATTCCTCATCCTTGAATGCTAATCTTTTCCTCTGTTCTTCCAAGAGTTTTCTTTATATCCTTCCTTTAGGTTCTCTTTAGTTTATAAGTCCTAGAAGAAGCACCTGTTGTCCTGTTCCCTTGCTTGGAAATCCCTTGGCTCAAAATCTAATCCTCCTGTCTGGAAATTTAATCAAACTTCTTTCTCTATTCAAGCACTCTCCTTAGTATAATCATAGCTTGGTGTCAGACTGTGCTCACTAGGATTAACAAATCCATACTGTACCTGATCTAGGTATATAAACCACTTTTGACAGTACAGAAGAGTGGTTTACCCCCTTAGCACCCACCTGTAACTGCTGTGTAACAGCCCTGAATTTAGTGTGTACACTCCTACAGTGTCAGTGCACACCAAAAAAGTTGCAGGGATCAATTTCCAAAGACAAATGTTCAGGACTTTATTAAGTCAAAGTCTCAATTAAATCTGCTTTGTCTAGTCTAGTCTACAGTAAGCCTTAGTAACACCCCAATTCTTTTCCAGTCACAGAGATCATATGTGATAAAACATTCATAATGTTTTCATTGTCATCCTATACAGTAGCCAAGACTAAAGGTTCCCTTATAATTCTTATTCATACTGCCAGAATCAGTTATTATCTGCAGAATTTTCTGTAAAGACAGTAGTAATACTCCACAGGAAATCATCAAGTGAAGCACTATGCTGAATTACTGCTTTGTCAGGTTTATTTTCCCTTTCTTCTCTGAAAAAGAGGTATCAAATACTGACTACTGCCTCCTCTACCTGTCCATTCTGCAAGTATAAACAATTACTGAATGTCATCTTTAAACCAACAAGGAATTATTTTGGTAGTTTAAAAATTTTGCTTGCTAGTATAGTTTTTTCCTCCTAATTTGAGGATGGATCTGTTTAAAAACAAATGGAAGCAAGTTTGTTTCACACAATGCTTTTTTTCCCCACAACATTTTTTCAGGGCTCCACTTCATGGCACCCATGTTTCTCAACCTTCTATATGCTCATTTCATAGTAGACACTAAAGTTCCTCTAATATAAGCCTTTCCTTTTACCATAGCTTTCATTTTTCCTTTACTGCAGTGGCATAAGTATACATATACACCAAACATGCTATGTTAGTCTTCCACCTTTCTGCACTTCCTTTTCCTCTTATTTATGCAGGACAATGAAAGGAATTTTGGTAGGAAAACAGATGGCATGTGCATGTATATATCCATATGATAGGTGCTATACTGATAGAGCTTCTTCTAGTTATCCTGACCTCCTTCCTGTTTTGTTTACCATGGAACTGGTCAGGAATTCCTGCAGTGGTTTCAGACTAATGTAACATATTAATCTGGTGATGGGATAATGAGTTTGCTTGTGGAGTAAGTTCAGCTTCTGACTTAAGAACACTTCTTAATGAATTCATAAGAGGACTGACTTTTCTATGTAATCCTTTCTAATTCTGAGGTTTTAGAATGCCCAGTGTTTTCCAGGAATACTTTGGGATCCTGGGATTGGAAAGAAAGGGTTTGGAAAAGCAAACCAATTCTGTCTAGTCAAACCCCTATTGGTCACCCTGACCCTTCTGGGTGATGCCAAGGCTAGAAACAGGTACATACAGGACAACCCAGGTAGAATGTTTTATCCCAGTTTAGTCCTACCTCAGTGAAGTTCTTAACTTCATTTGAGAGACAGACTAAGTCTATTTACTTCTCTCCAACAGGTAAGTTTCTTCTTTTTGAATTTTAGATGAAAGTAATTAATTTTTGTAACTCATGAAATTATCTTTACGCATTTAGACCCACAGCCACCTGATCCTATGCATTCTTGTAGAAGTCTTCTTTCTTTGAACAAAAGATAAATCATAGACAACAGACTTTTTCCTTTTAAATCAAGTCTCTCTCACCCAGCGCTCAAGCAGGACTGCCTAACTGCTAGACAGGAAGGACCTTTCAACTAGCACTCAGTCTAGGCTTTTTTACAAGAAAAAGGTTTCTCTATATTTATCCAGGCTATCTCTTGCTTTCTGCACCTTCTGTATTTTCTTCTGCAAAATCCTTCTGCTTTTCCTCTGCTTTCCATTACCCATTTATTCAAACATAGTTTGAATTCCTGCATTGCTTTGAATATGACTGTTTTGGGCAATGGTATTTCCTTCAATTTATCTTGTACTGTCATTATTTCAGAACAGATGCAATTTTTTTTATAGTAACCTTAAGGAAAAAACAATGTTTACATCCAACAGATTCAATTACCTTTTTACCCCACCATCCCTTTTTCAAATACTTCAGCTTCACCTGTTTTCTTTAGAAGGTCTTAGTTATGGATCTCTAAAGAACATTTGAAACAGAAAGAAAACATTCATGCCATATTGTGAAAGAGCTCATAACTATCAGCACATGCTACATGCCAGCCACTACTGCAAGGAGAAGCCTCAACAGGAAGGTATCAACAGCTTCCACTGGTTCTGCCAAGATTTACTGACATTTAAAAATTTTCTAACTTCTCTGGAAAGCAAGCATTGTCATTCCTGCATCAATTATATTCATCATTATTTATGACTTACACAAGGTAGATTTTATTTAGTTAAGGTTTTCACAATCCTCAAATGCCTACCAGTTTTAAAATAATGATGGAAGAGAAATAATGATTGAAAGTTTTTAGGTACTTAGTACAAATGGCAGTTAATTCCCTCACTTGTGATAGTTTCTTTCATAATTTTTCATTTTTTTAAGTTCAAGGCTCTCCCAGCTGTGTCCAGAAAAACTTTAATTTGAAAGCTGTGAGGAGATACTATGTTCCAATTTGGC
This sequence comes from Bucco capensis, assembly GCA_013396975.1. Classification (NCBI taxonomy): domain Eukaryota; kingdom Metazoa; phylum Chordata; class Aves; order Piciformes; family Bucconidae; genus Bucco; species Bucco capensis. The sequence continues at coordinate 268,332 of VWZO01009464.1, read as the reverse complement.
TCCATTTACCAAGTGATTTCTCTAATTACTTGCTATCTTTATAACAGGGTCTTCCCTTTTGAAAACTCTTAGTTATTCTGGAACTCTTTCTTGCCTAGCACAGCTCTACTGGTCTAGAGGATGACCAGGGATTTTTGTACATTTGCAAATTATTTGAAGAATGGAAGCAAGCCATCTGTTCCTTAGCATGTTCTTTCCCTTAAGCAACCAATTCCTTGTTCTCATTCTTCTCAGGGAAGAATTTGCAATTAGCCCCCAACAAGGCTGTCTGGAGAAGGCATTGGCATTACCCTGCTTATACCCCAGTTTGTGTATAATTATGGAATTACAGCAGCACAGTTTTTCTAACCACCTGGCTAACTCTGCTCCCTCAGGTTTCCTGAACTGGAAAAGATACTGCAGAGAAGAAGAATGCCTTTTCCTACTGTTATTTTTTCTCCACATTAATAGAAAATTTTTATAACTCCTTTGGGGGTTGTACAAGAATTTTTTTTTATTCTAATAAACCATAACCCTCTCAAATTCACTCTCTCTATAATATGTACAGTAGGAATACAACATTGATGAAACCTGACACAAAGCTGTTATGTTAGGACAGGAGTATATAAGTGGATAGGTCATGTACTTTAGGCTCAATTTCATGTCAGCCTTCATCCTAGAACTGTAGACAAACTGGTTGTTTAAGATTTTCAGATATAGCAAGATGTCACCTGGCTATAAAAATTGAGATACACATTGTGCATGTGACTGACACACTGCACAAATCAGAAGCTACCACTTAACATTTGTAAAGGCCTTGTCTTGCCATGGATACAATTTTCTCTTGGGTTGGATATATGGCATATATGAAGAACCTTGCAGACTTTTGTTTCTGCCAATCCAAAATACTTTAGGCCATACTAAAACTGTTAGGTTTCAGTTGATTCCAAGCTTTTTTTCAAGAAGTCTGAAGTCACAAATCATGATCTGTATATATTATGAAACTATCCAACACATGACTGTGATACCAAGGACAAAAGACTGGGAGGATTTGGAAGTGTATCCTGCTATATGATTACTGATGCCCACCATTCACAATAGCCCTCCCTTCCATAATGCCCTATGCTTATCAATGATGCCTAATCTTAATTCAATTTGCTATATGGTCTGAACTGAAGAAATCATATTAGATCTTACACAATCTCATGATCTGAGAATACTGAAAGTAAGAGATACTCTGAACAGGATTAATTTTCTTAATTTAGCAGGACAGTATTGCAAATTCACTTTATCTGAAGGGGAAAAAAAAAAAGAAAGATACATCAAATTAAAAAAGCCCAGACCTCACAAATACATGAATCAGTGATCTGAATAGTTTTTTTTACAGCTTTTGTAGAGATTGCTTAAAGAATAATAATCTGAATATATGCATCTCTTAATGGAAATTTTACATGGAAAAAAAATCCATAGATACTTAGCTTGTTTATTGTTTCTAAGGAAGTTAAGACTATGATCTATATTGCTGTATATGTAATTCTTCCTTTATATTTTATCCATAGTTTATCAGCAAGCAGAATTTACAGAGCTGACTATACAAGGATTCTTTGCACCTTGTGACCTGGATGCAATTAATCTTGGTACTATTTGAAAACAGAGGAAATGAGTGTTGAAGACAAATCAGGAATAAATCATGATTCCTTACAAAAGTGTTTTCAGTGGTATAAAGCCTGTACACACACAAAAAAAAATTGAGAAGGAACAATAGCTAATACTTTAGCTGTAGGCTAAATACTAACTGTAGGCCTGTCATTTGCGTAAGAGCTAAAAGCTTTACAGAAATCTTTCCCATACAAAATCAATTCATCTGGATGTACAATTAGGAATACTGAATTTCATGCTGTGCTTAACATCACACTGGTTTACCTACTTGAAATTATTTTGAGAGCTATGCACTGGATCAGGACTTCAAGAAGGTGAAATGCCTTACAGTGTCCTGAGATTTTAAAGATGCTCAAATATTACAAAAAGTGTTTTGGGAAGTCTGAGGAGGATTAAGTGGGAATGGTTAAAGAACAAAACTCAGGCTTTGGAATCTGATATGAATGTGGCTTACGGAGGTCAGAATATCAAATAGCATTATCACCAAGCTGAAAAGGTAGCTGATATTAATTTTCAAGAAGAGAAGAACTGGCACACAGCGAAAATACTCTTCTAGTTGAAATTAAAAACATTAAAGAAATTAAACAGACATTACTGCAAGAATTCCAATTTTCAGCCTACACTACTTCTGTCTCAGAGCCTAAGAAATCATCAGAATCTATATCATTTCCAATTTTTAAAAAAGTACCTTTTTTCATTAATATTGGTTCCTACACTTTTTTACTAATTCATTTGCTGTACAGAAAAAAACTATTCCAACTTTTCAGTCATATATCTTTTTCCTCCTTTCAGCAGTACATGAATACAGCTGAACTGGGACAGAATAAAGGTCCACTTATTCAAGAATTATGGTTTTATTAATACAAATTATTGCTCAGTACTGGAAAAGATTGGAATGAAACCCTCTTGCTTAATTGTAAAACGCCATGCTTATCTAAATTCTTTAAATACTAATACAACAACCTGGTTAAAAGACAGGTTTTCCTTTAAACAGAAAATATGAGTGCCTACCTTAAAAAATGCTCATGATAAACAAATATCTAGCCAAAGTTCATCAGATAATGAAATGCTGAAGTGCCGGTGAAGCCTAACAAAGATCTAAGCTGCAACATTCTGGAAAACACTGACCTTAGCAAAAATGCCTGATTAAGATATTTCTGAATCTACTTTTGACAATACTTAAGTGATATTTATTTTAATAACCTGGGGTATCTTCTATTCCAAACATTACATGTGTTCACACTTATTCATAGGTGTGAACAGATGAATTCATCCCCCTTCCAAGAGCACTGGGTACCATGGACAGCTCCAGCTGCATCCCGCCTGAGTGTGGTGGCAGCAGCACACCAGGAGGACTCCCCATGGCTCTCGATCACTAACGAACCTTCTGCTTTCCATTTAGAGTAGCATGGGATTGTTATTTCCAAATATGTAATTGTGGTGGTCATCCTACATTGCTCATAGGTGGAGTTTGCCTACTCATGTCAGCAAAAGGAAAGATGTTAAACACACCTGGCTAAACTCAGCTTTCACCTAAAAATACATAGAATTTATCCCACCATAGTAGAGTGTGGTTCTTGGATATTCTCTCAAGCTTATCATTACACAATGGCGAGAAGTAAGGCAAGGAAAAAATTTTGAGTAAGTAACTATACATCTAACGATGTAATATTATAATTGTGCTGTAGTAGTTCCATCTGTTTAAAAAACTTTAACAGGAGACTGTTTCTGCAGAGTGAAAACCTTAGAAATTACTCACCCCTTCTGGTTAAGGAATTTTTTGTAGTGCTAACCTAACCTTGAAGACAACTCCATTTTTCCAAGTTACACCTATTGTTTCTAAATCTTCAGTTTTAGACACTCCTCCACACTTGCCAAATAGTTTTAAAAATAAAGGAAGGGGTAGTCTGTGGTGAAATGTGTTGTATCTTATTATATAAGACACATGAATTAGGATCCCTGAAATTTCACAGCCAGGTAAGATGGGCAGTCACCAAATAAACCAGAAGGAGTTTCTAAAAGCAGATTTTGTTAATTGATAGACATAGTAATGTATTTTGTGTGCTTTTCACAGTTTTGCTGAAACACTCTTATTGATATTGTTGTTTCCCCTCCTAGAGTCGAATGGCAGAAAGTTTGCGTCTCTTTGATTCCATCTGTAACAACAATTGGTTTATCAACACTTCCCTCATCCTTTTTTTGAATAAGAAAGATCTGCTGGCAGAAAAAATCCGACGCATCCCCTTAACAGTCTGCTTTCCTGAATATAAAGGCCAAAACACTTATGAGGAGGCAGCAGTCTACATCCAACGCCAGTTTGAGGACTTGAATCGCAACAAGGAGACCAAGGAGATTTACTCACACTTCACCTGTGCCACTGATACCAGTAACATACAATTTGTCTTTGATGCAGTGACAGATGTCATCATTCAGAACAATCTCAAATATATTGGCCTCTGCTAAGAATCCTTGGGCTTAATCTGTTTTTCTGGAGTGATAAAAAAGGGGTTAATCACTTCCACTTCCAGTGGAAAAAAATGGGGCAATGCTTAGTAGCCCAAGGAGAGAAAAGGGGAAATCTGATGTATGTACACAGTTCCTCTTATGCCCCCTTAACCTGCTACATGATTGTTCACAAATATATATTCTGGAGAGTGAAAGCCTTCTCTCCAAAAAAATAAAACCACACCACCCCACCCACTCCATGCCCCGGTGGAAAAAAAATCAATCAAACAAAAAAACCCCAAACAAAACCAAAAATGATTGAGGCCTAACTCTGTGGAGATATTTTCACCACAGTCACTGCACTTTTATTCCATTTGTTTCATTCCATTTCCTACAGTGAGAGTGTTATCATATTCTATGTAAGAAATAATTCTTCATTCAGTTGTCCTAAAATTTTACTGACGTGAAGATGTAATGAGTGAAAGATGAACTTGATTGCAGGGTGTGGAGCAGAATGGTTGTTGGGGAGAAAAGTTAGTTCAAACCAGAAACTACAGAACAGAGAGTTTAAGCAAAATACTACATAAATTTGTAGACAATGGGCATGCACCCACAATATTGGTACACAGAGCCAAGCAGTGTATACACACACATCATGTGTGCACATGACTCACAGTATATACTACGTACACACTTCTGCTTTACTTTCCTGTTTATCATGGACACCTTGCCTGTTAAAGGAATTGTTGGTGCACAACTGTTCTGTGATTTCCACACTGATTAGCAGCTCTTTCTGCTCTTTAAGGCTTCAAATATGCAGCAAAACAACATGAAATTAATCTATCAATAGGCCAAATTAAGGTCAGTGTTTCTTCTATTGGTAAGGAGTTTTATACATCAAAAGTCTTCTTTTACTTTTTTTTTTTTGCCAAATCTTGTGGTGTTTCACAAAAAATAAATATTTAAGAAGTAGGTTAGTGTTCCTCTTTTAATACAGCTAAAAGAAATAAATCACAAGGCAATTTTTTAAATTCTTGTTGTAGTGTCTGGATTGCTGAATGTGAAAGTTGCCAACAGACAATTCTGTTCCACTGCTCCAAATACATTCTGGGAATTGTAATACTGTAACAGGTTTCCCAAGAAGCAGGAGCCATGGAGATTGTGTAGTATAGAGTCTCCAAAGTCCTTTTTTTTTTTTTGTCAGTTTTTAAATTATTTTTAAAATGTGATGTATTATTAGAAGGTTAAAGATGAGCGATATGAACAATAACTAAATGTCTTGATATTTCAATTTAAAACTTCAATTATTTGCAGTTTAGTGAATTAAAGGAAACTGAAGAGATGCATTCCTCAGCTACAGGTTTCATCTCACAGAAACACTACTGGATGGAGTAACATTCTGGCAAAAGTTTGAATGCATAAGAAGCTCTGTGGGACTATACTGGAAAATCTCAAATGGATCATATAGACCTAAGTCTTTGGTCAGTTGATTCTTTCCCCTGACATAGAAAAGACTTCTTAAAGACTTAAGTGTAAAGTTGGTGTGTAAATATATGTTTGATAATTGTAAAGCACATGCGTACACAAAGACACAGACACACATGCACACTGGAAAATAACCTTCTTTTGTTCCCCCTATGTACTATGATTAGTGCAAGAAATCTCAGCCAAGGGCTCTAAGGAATTTAAAACAAAATGGTTAATAACATCAACATTTAAATTGTCCACTTAAAAAAAATAAATAATTGACATTATACTGAACCTGTCTATAGTGTGTTCATTAATTAGTGTTCTGACAGCTACTTAACTAGATGTTTGTGAAGATTTCTTTTCTTTATGACACACTGCTGAGTTTTGTTTATTTCCTCCTGATCTTTATCCTCAGCTCATTCACCAACATTCAGCAATTTCAATGTTAAGCAATTACATTTGAGCGACTCAGATTTAAAACAAGGGATGTGTTCCTGTTTCATAGCTTTACAACATGAAACAACAACAAAGTCTGAAAGCATGTGATTGTTACATTTTTGGGGAAGATGGTTAGTAGCAATTTTAGGAAAGAAGTTATAGATCAAGTTCTACAAGAAATATATTAGGAAATATAATTCCATGGTATCTGCAAGATACAGAGGAATCCTACCTGCGTATTGTCTTACACAAGCAGGTACTTCACATGGATGTCCATGCTTAGAAATACATGGCTAAGTATAAGCATACATCTACATTTTTGACTAGTGCCTGAAGTTGGTCTCCTAAACTTCTTTCTAAAGATTGGGAAAAAAAAGAAAAGAAAAATATTTTCACTTTTTTGTACTACTAAGGTCTCAGCAAGTCTCCAAAATCAATTGATAGTTTTCCACTGAAGTTTTCTTAAAAATTCCATCCATTCAGACCAAAACAAGGTTCTTCTAGAACATCCTCTACCTGCAATCTAGAAAAGTCTGGATCTACATTAAGAAAAGCTGCAAATTTTGTCATAACAGCATAAACTCATAAAAATCACTTCTTACAGGATGCTGGATAAATAATATTCCTGGAGTTTAAACAGAATTTGACTTCGAACCTTTCATGCCATTAATCATTTCTGAGACCAGCTGAAAATATTTGATAGTGCTTGGGTGTTTTCATTTTTCTTTGCTTCTCAGCATTTCTAAAAAATGCATCCAAAAGTCCTAATCTTTCTTACATTAGGTTTAAGAATTCTTGCCTTGATGTGTTTGAGGATATTTAAATTCAAGCTAAGTGACCTGGAGACTTAAGCTATTCAAGCACTAGGATTGCCAAGAGAACTGCAATACTCTTGAAGGCAGTGGTTCAAGCAATAATCATTTTTAACCTTGCTAGAGAACGCAACCATAACAAAAAGTATTCTCTGAGGCTCAAGTCATGGGTTAAGACTTTCTTCAGTCATAATCAATAATGGAGAAAAATCTAGTTTTGAAATAGTGATTTTATCCCTGTACTGAAGACACAGGGTCCCTTTAAGCATTCCCTAACAACTGCTACACCTGAGGAACAGAGATGAAAGAGCCAATGAGGCTGCACCTTGAAGGTATAAAAGGTTTGTCATGCCACACAGGGTGTGTTTTGGTTTTACTTGCAGTGAGAAGATACCTTTGCCTTCCTGTGATATTTGAAGTCAGGCTGCTTGACTTGGTGAGTTCACTAAAAGATATAATATGGTAATTGCTATACACTACATAGAGCTAGCACAAGATCCTTGAAACTTCATTTACTGTTGAAGTGCTATTATTTACTTGAGAAACTGCATAGCATTTCTGGTCTGTAATGTAATATCCTGTTTTTAGCCAGTGGAATTGTGAAGAAGGTATAAAATGAGTCAGGATTTCCCTTTCCAATGAAAGGACTATTAGATGTTATGCCTCCATCACCTCTAGCTTTTGCAGTAATGTGGCTACTTCAAACTAGTGAAAGAAGTGACAAGAAAACACCAGCGTTTGTTAGAGTGTAGCTTCAAGGTAAGAAGGCTGGATAGGAAAACTAAAAATAAAAGTGTAACCAGTTATGAGGAGGGTAACATATTTTATATTAAAAACCAAACAGATGTGGATAACCTAGGATATTTTAAGAAAGGCCTAAGGGTATTTCTAAAGAAAGAGATGGTTACTTTTCTCATTGAATGAAGGCTATCTTGGGAAGGAGAAAAGAAACTGAAGCACTGCCAAGTATTCCTGCTTGGCTTAAGAAAAACACAGGCATGGGGAGAAATAAAGCAGTAAATAATTAGGTTTAAGTAATCAATTGACATAATCATGTTCTCTGAATTGCAAATCATTGCTATTAACTCTCTAATCATTTAATTCCTATGATGGTTTTGATCTTAGTATTCTGAGCAACTCACAGTTACTCTGTTTTCTATCTGAAGAATAAATACAAGATATTGAGGTAAATTCTGTTTTGCACAGAAGTAATTCTATTTTCTGAGTGTTTAAGAAAACTGAGGCAGAGGGAAGTTAAAACTAAAAAGTCTGAGCCAAAGATAGGTGATGAAATGAAATCCCTTCACTCTCAGTTGTCTAACTGGATAAATCATGCAATTAAATATGCATCTCTCCTGAGCTTTCAGGTTTATCAGTGGTGCAGCACACTGCCACCTGAAAGAGCTGCATTAACACAGCTGGTGTTTCACTTCACCTGGGCAACAATGACATTCACAGAAGAAATAGTCCATCTGCTGCAATAAGAATGCCATCTGTCCTTTCATAATTTGCACTTCATACAACAAAACAAGTTTCAAATGGAAAAATGAATCCTTAATGACTCCTTATGCATAGATCTGATTGGTTATGATTTTGCCAGGGGGCAATAGTGGAGACACTGAGGGTCAGTAAAGTAGGAGAAAGAGACTCTCTTGGACTCTTACCAAGCAGAGGTTCCGGTAAGCTTAAAAATGCACTGCCCATGCAATCCACCTCAATTATTGTCTTAAATGATGAAGTACACATAAAAGGCAGGACAGATAATGGGTAAGAATGATTAAATTTTTCCAGTATTAACCATATTCTAGTGAAACATTTTCTTTTCTAGAACTATTTTTGCACTTTTTTCATTATTGCCTGGATCATTTTACCGTTGCATAACACTTTCACTAATATTAAGTAGTGTTAATTTTCACAAGGAGTGAAAGTTTTGCTATTAATTTTTCCAGTGTTCCTAATTTTCTCCTGCTGCTACTTGGTCTCCTTTTTTTATCCTTTATTGAATGTATATATTTTATTTTTGTCTTTCTTCTGCCCATTAGTTCTCACCACTAAGTTGTTGTTTCTTCTTGAAATGTTACTCCTCAGTGTTCTCCCAATCTTCGTAAATTTTCCCACCTTTTGGTTTTAATGATTTCCCTGTTCCTGGAGGATGCTGTATACATACTTGAATTTAGTAAACAAAAACAGTCTGCAATTGGATTTGCTTAAAATAACATTTTCCTAAATTACTCTGGTTTGGAAAAAGATCAGGAGGCCTGGCATAGAGCTAACTAAATCAGTGACCACATTCCCAAAACAAAAACTACACTTCATGCCAAATGCACCTAACAGCTTATGTTCCTTCTTGTCTAGTTGGAATATATTGCTTTACTGGCCCTGTAAATTACCTCAACTCTAAAAAACCTCAGAAATCTAGCTGTGGAATGGTATATTAGCTGCTGACTTCCTCCAGCTGATACAAGATACTTGCTATCTCATTATCTGATGTGAAGTGTAGAAGTAAATGCAGAGAGGATGACAGTCAGTTTCTTGGCCAGCTGAAGAAGCCTGAATTACCAGGCAGAGACTATTTCTGTATCTGTAATATGTCAAATGATTTATGTCAGGCCTTGTGACTCTTACTACCTATTGGAAAATATTTGCTGTTCTCTCTGATAAATCCCCAAATTGTCTCATAGCAAAGAAAACAGTTTTAGCACCTTTCTGTTTTTCCTGTGAGCAGCCAGCTGTGAGTCTATTCTACAGTAACACAATTCTGCTTAAGAAATTATCTTCCAACCCTTAAATACAGGTATGTACATTTATATATAAATGTTATTTTTATCTAAATTAAAGAAATATATGGCTCAGAAAAAACACTTTTTTCCAAGGATAATTACTGAGAGATGCTTTCACAGACAACATGCTAGCTCACCTTCTCCACCACCAGGTCTACAGACTGTACATACTTGACAGGCTGAGAATTGCAAGGGGTTTTCTATCCTAAACCACACCCCACACAAACTCCAAAACTGTCAAAGGACATTGTATGAAAATCTGGTCTGTAGAAAGCTATGCAAGACTAACTTAATTTAGTCAAGGACTTCTATTCTGAACAAGTCCTGGAGGCTTTTGATAGTACATTGACAGAGGAAATAGTAAAAATCTGGCTAATTTCATAGCTGAAGAAATTAAGCTTTGGAAGAGAATTTCACCTAGAAAGGTATGACTCAAGTAAGCTATAAAGGGACTGCTAGACACATCCTGCTCTTGGAGACATTTGAATATAGGATCAGAAGATAATCATTAAATTCTGTTTGCTTCACAGATGTAAACAGTTCCTCTCCATTAATTTTTAATTTCTTTTAAATAGGAAGGGGGAGGTAAATAGGGAAAATGTTGGCCTAAATACATACAGAACATGATCACTGCAAATGTATTAGGATTATACTAAATGTTGAGAATTAATGAACAAAGTTTATTCAAAACAGACATAACTATCAGCTGTCTAATAAAGCAACTCTCCTTACATAAATTTAAAAGGAAACTGCAATGAAAGCACTAATGCATAGAATTTACCAAATAATTAGTTTTACAATTATTTAAATGCCCTCTTTTCATGCTATTAATTATCCTTCTCTGCTCTTTTGAGATAAAACTCCAAAACCATTCCCTGAAACAAATCTCAATGTTAATTTGGAAAACCTGATTCTTATGTGTCACCAGTACCTCAAGTGGGAGAGGTAAAATGAAGAAACTGCTATCAGTCTTGGCTCAAGAGAAGCCTCACTGAAAAGCAACTACCACTCAGAGAATTGCAGCCTTTCTTGTTAATATAGGCAATTTTCCCTAAGTTGGGACTGTAATGTGATTTGAAAGCTGGTCTTTGTCTGGCAAAGGCTCCTGCTCACTTCAGAGCTGCTGTGAATGCTTTGCCTTCAATCAAAGGCAAGGTTTTGAGGACAGACACTGCTGCAGCTGGCTCAGCATTTGCAGAGTTCTCAGCTCAGCAGGGATTGGATAATCTTCCACCCCAAGAGGAAACTTGTTTTCTCGTTGAAAAGTACAATATTACATTACCTGATTATCACCAAGCTAGTTTTACATTTGTGACAGTTCCAAGCAGTGGCCCCTGACCTAAGATGATATATTCATATCCCTGCAGGCTCAGCAGGGTTGGAAAATCTTCCACCCCAAGAGGAAACTTGATTTCTCCTTGAACAGTACAATCTCACATTTCCTGATTATCACCAAACTAGTTTCACATTTGTGACAGTTTCAAGCAGTGGCCCCTGACCTTAGATGATATATTCAGATCCCTGCAGGATAGAGCAGTAACAACAGGAATAGGCCTGAGTGACAGTATTGTGTATGACTACATATCCTTGGTTTGGACAATGTATTTTGATTTATGTGGAATTCTTAATAAGCAATGTTTTATGTTTTGGCACCACCCAGAGCTAGTGTTGCTTACTGCCACAGCAAGGCTCTAAACAGAAATGCTTTCTTTATAACCCTTGGTTTTAGTCCCTGCTTTTCAGATATCTGAGGCTTTTTGATGGAAGCTAAAAGCAGGCAGGTGTTATATGTAAAATAGTTCTAATGTACATCTGTAACTCTCAAGTTCTAAAACAGCATGTACAGTAGCCACCAAACCCTTGAGGCAGTTTCCCTGTTTAAACTGAAATTTTCCCACTCAAGTTATGCATCATGCACACCTCTGAAAATTCCATCAGCAAAAGGAGGTAAGTTTTAAGTTCCTGTATTAGCCAACTAGCAATCTAGCCACATCTGAAGGCTACAGTCAATAAAGTTCAGTCCAGCAGGGACTGAATAGCAAAGCTTATACTGAATGATGAAGTTCCAAATGGGCTTAGGTGGCAGCCTTAGCCAGTATGGATGAACAGTTAATGATTAATAATGATCTGCAAAAATTCGGCAACATTTATTTGCTTCTGTCGAGTTTTCTTCTCCCATAAGTTTTCACTGTAATTCACATATTCACAGGGTGGTGTATCTCTGCCTACACAGGTAAGGACAGAATTCTTGAAAGGCAGACAGGTCAAAATTTACTTAAGCCAAGTCCTATTTGATTTGAAAATCTGTAAAATGGCTAGTGAAATCATATTATCAGAAAATCTGTTTTTCTATAGTGAAGTTCACAAAGTTGTTTAGCCCACCACAGGAAGAGCCTTCATATGGATTCAGTTACTTAGGACTTTAAAAAGGGTTGTGTGCATGTAAAAAAGACATCTTTAAATATTTAGGATTCACAAACACTCACTTAGCAAGGCTTTAAGCATGTCTTTAATTCTTTTTTTAAGCACCAGTAATGTAACAGAATTCCTTAGACAAAGATAGCTTCCCATGAATTTAATGAGTGTGGCTTTTTAATCAAGAATTTTTATCTACTGAAATTTGAGTTTTATAAGTTTCATCAACTGGAAGAGAAAAGTTTAAGACATGTTCAGATTAGAAAACTATTGAAATTATAATCATAGAGTCTGGAAATAAAAGTAACAAACCAGCACAGATTCCCTTAGTGTAAAAAACTATAAATACATGTAATAAATACAAAGAAAACATGTGAAGAAAACAATTACCTATTCTTCCAGCAAGTCAGACAAATTCTCAGCTTGAATTACTCTATTTAGACTGAAGCATTTAAAGGCTAGATGCCTGGCTCTAATGGAATCAACCCAGCCTCTGTTTATCTCACTGGAGAGAAATGGACATCACTAGAGCAGAACTCATCTCATCTAAGCTAAGCACTTGTGATATATCAGACTTTTTGCCCCTTTAGATACTGATTTTTCTCCTTCTGTACAGGGAGGATAGGATGACTAATTCAATTCGACATCTGACGTAAGGTGTAATTTATCACATTAACTTTGTATCTTTCCAAGTCCATTTAATGATACTAACTACCTAAGGGCAAACAACATTTGAATAAAATATCAAAAAAAAGCAAACTTCTTCATTGTTCCTTGCATCTCTCCTAGGCTAGTTTGTTTTTTAAATTCACCACCTGAAAGCAATGTCAAACACATGTTTAAGAAAAGTGTCTATGAGCCCAAGCTGAAAGACACATTCTGTGGAATACACAGTGAAGTGATAGTAACCTTACTTGCTCATTTGCCTCCTCCTCTACTAGTGCTTGCAAGGAGTGGGGAAGGCAAAAAACAAATTTAGCAATATTTGTAACTCCTAAAACCAGAAAAAACTTTCTACAAACCCTGTGCGCTGTAAAATTCACATACCATGATTAACAGCTGCTCATCATTTTGAGCAGAAGAGGAGGACGTGAATTTTTGATGCAAGGTTCTGAAATACAAATTCAAGCATGCAGTCCACACAACCTGTATCTTGAACAGGTAACCTTAACTTGCAGAAGACCTAAGAAAAACAACAGATCTAGCAGAATCAGACCCCCAATACAAAGACAGATGTATTCACAGATGTGTTATGTTAATGGAGGGCACTTCACTTACCTGTGTCAAGCATTTTCTATATTTTGGCTAGTATTCTCACTACTACACAATTTGAAAATTTTTACAAGTGCAAAAACAGCTCTATAAAATGTAGTTGTCTCCACCAATAATAAAGATGGCAGTCATACTTTTTTTCTGATAGAACCCAGAGAATAAATTTTCATAGGAAACTAAGTAAAGAAAGTAAGATGAGCAAAAATAGAGAAGGTACTGTTTTTAGATAGACTTCTCAAGGAAAAAATAAATGTGGAAGATAATACACAGGGAATCAGGTAAATTCACCTATCTGCTTTGCCCATCAGAATATTAACTACTGAAAACCCCTACCTTCAGGTAATTTTGCCACCATTTCAAAAATCTGATGCGTGTTCTTTCGACAGATATCTACTGGATCATCCAAGAGCTCAGTGAGGGCAGAAATCACTCCATTTTCTATCAGCCCTTGCCTACAAACAAAATTGGAGAACAGATCTAACTAAGCATAATAAAACTCATGTATTTCATAGAATCCTAGAATGGTTTGGGTTGGAAGGGACCTGTGGAGATCATCTAGTCCAACCCCCCTGCAGTGGGCAGGGACATCCCCAACTAGATCAGCTTGCCCAGAGCCCTGGCAAGCCTCACCTGGAATGCCTCCAGGGATGGGAACTCAACCACCTCCCTGGGCAACTTGTTCCAGTGTTCTACCACCCTTGTGGTGAGGAACTTCTTCCTAATGTCCAGTTTAAATCTACTCCTCTCCAATTTAAAACCATTGCCCCTTGTCCTTTCACTACAGGCTTAATCTTAACTAAATGCTCTTATTTACATTGCACCTATCTTGCCAAAACTTAGACATTCATTCTTACTTGTCACTGAAATGCCTTTATCAGTTCCCACAGCATTCAATAAACTCTGGAGTTACACCTACCTGCCAACACTATGCATAGCCATTATATAGAAGATTTCTGTTGTTTTCTGTCGGACAGTACTGTCAAGATGTAGCAACAAAGTCTTCAGGTTACCCACAAATCCTATGAGACAATAGTTCATTTCAGCATTTCTTACCTTCGGCATCAATTTGAAATAGCAATACTCATTTTTATCTGACAATGTGAAGGGTAAACAATCAGAATTTTCATCTAGTGCTGATGGTGAAACTCTGATTGTCTTATCTCAAGTAGGGAAGAAACTTCCAAGTTTCCAGGCCTGCTGCCAAAAATGCCATGCTACCAACAAGCTGCTGGCTTCTGTATCAAGTTAAATCCTAATCTTGCCAATATTTATGAAGTGACATAACTCTAAAAATAACTTAAGTCAGTGGAGCTACTGATGGTTTTAGAAAAGCATATGTTTGCAGGATTGATGCCTACAATAAACTTTTTTGGGGAAGAGCATGGCCTATGCAAAAACACATATCATTGCTTTTCACATGTAGAAATAAATGTGGTGAACTATTAATGATTATGTGTAAAAACATACAGCACTGACAAAAAAGCCCTCTAACAAACAACAATCCCACACTGCTTCAGCAGTTACCGTTAATCAAATAATAATCAAATTTGAACATGATTATTGGTATCTTCCAGGAGGAAAAAAAAAAGTGAAGATAGTAAATGGAAAAAAAGCAGTGGCAATCTAGAGGACTGCTTCAATGTTACATCATCAGCTATGGAGATACATTGCTAAAAATTGCAAAGATAAGCTTGTGTGGTGGTTTGGTTGGATATTTTTTTTTTCCAAATTACAAACTTCTTCCAAGTGTTGAGATAAAAGCTTTTGAAAATAGTGGTGGCCAGACATAATCCTGATGAGTATGATAAATTTGGTTATATTGTCTAATCTAAATGTTCACCAGAGCTTTTTGCTTGCTTTTATTATTATGGCATCTAAGATATGAGTATTTTGAGCACCTCAAGCATGAAAAATTCAGGAAGGTACCACTCTCCTTCTACCATGTTGTATACAGTAGAAAATCTCTAATGAAGAAAAAAAAGGGATTTTGCTTTTTTCCCCCCCCTGCTCTAGGATAACTAAAAGCTTTTTTGTTTCCCTTTTCTAAATAAAATACTTCTAGTATTTTTATTATATTAGAAATTAATAAATTATCTGCTTTGGATTTTTTCTGAAAGGTTCATGGATAACTGGATTAGAAAAGGTTCCAGGCAAGTGATATTTAACTAGGTAGCAAGGGGGTACTGGAGGCTGTGTTTCTAATTTTGGACTAATTAAGCTTTTAAAAATTATAATTATCAAGGAATAGGAATTAACTAAATTTCAGAATAAACAAACAAAAAAGATTCTTTATGACTTTTGTATTTAGGGGTTGATAAAACCTACAGTCAGCCACTGATAAATCCTAAAGTGAGGATACTCTTACAATAACTGTTATATACATAGCATTATAATAACCTTTACCTTTTTAAGGTAAAACAAGTAGAGATTAAAATAGAAACATTTTCATGGCCATTTTGTGTCATCAAAGATACTGCAAGGAAAAAAAAAGCAGCAGACGAAAGTAAAGTGGGATTTCCCACACACACACACACACGCTGTGTCAAAGCTTATGACAGGAGATCACTTACCTATTTCTATTGCCTGATAGACATTTTCTGGGTCATGGACCAGATTGCAGAGTGCCATCAGTGCCCGCTGCTGAGTCAGCAGCTCAGAAGAACATAACTCCTCATTCAGCTTAGGAAGGGCTCTCCTTCCAAATGCAATAGGAGCTTTGGTGGGATCTATATTAGGGGGCAGGTAGGCTGAGATACGAGCATGTGCCATCCCAAATTTTCCTGGGAAAGTTTCTCCCTATTCCTAAAAATACTCCAAAATGACTCTGCCTAGTGACTGGACAGATACTGTACAAAAGGCAACTACTGACTTCAAGCAGTGCTTTGTGTCCCAGAAGAGCTATCTTTGCACGCATTCATTGTTAGGAAGCTTTGAAAGAACAGGCTGAAATGGTTCATGGTCATCAGCATTAATGTCTGTTCATCAGCCTAATTGTCTTACCTGGTTTAATTCTCTACTGAACACTATAAAAACAAAAACTAAAAAAACAGACACACACACACACACAAAAAAAAAAAGAGCAAGGTTAAAATTACAAGGTGGGAGAGGGAATGTTTTTCAAAGGCTTCAAGTGAAGTAGTCCCATGTCCCGACCCACAGAAAAGACTCAAAATATTAAAGCAAAAGCAAACAAAACGCCAAAAAAGTATTAATTTAAAGGGGTCTACTTTAAACCCGCCCTCAGATTTCGTTAATGTTTGAAAGACCCAGTGATGGCTGACCTCCCCCTTCCCTCAGCGAGGAAAACAGCTCGGCCGACAGAACCTGACAGAACCGTCACAGCCTCCAACAGTGAGCACTGCTCAGCAACATCAACAACAACAGCTGCAAAGGTAAAAC
Organism: Bucco capensis; assembly: GCA_013396975.1. Lineage (NCBI taxonomy): Eukaryota > Metazoa > Chordata > Aves > Piciformes > Bucconidae > Bucco > Bucco capensis. The sequence continues at coordinate 251,663 of VWZO01009464.1, read as the reverse complement.
GGCTGCACTTCTCTCCTCAAAACGAAAGAAACGGACTTAATCACAGGGGCCTTCTCGCACCACTGCGCCGCCGCCACAGCCCCGTCCCCAGTTTTCCCGCTCCGCAGCTCCTGCCCGCCGCGCCACCGCCCCTTCGCGCCCGCCTGCGCTGGTCGCCACAGCAACCCGCTCTTTGAGTACGCCTCACTCCGTGAATAAAAAACACGCAGTCAAGCAGAGTGAGTCTGCTCCTGCGTCAACAACGTAAGTATCGCGTTTGACGTGCCGGCTGTGAGGGAGTAGCGTCAATGGCGTAGTTGGCGAATTGGAAGCCGGGGCTGCTGCTGAGGCGGCGCGGCTCTGCTGGCGGGAGCGTGTGAGACGGTGAGGGAAAGGGCGCCGCAGCGCTGTAGTGCGAAGGCAGTTTTTACCTCGCTTTTCTGCTAAAAGCATAGAGGGAGACTTTCTTCTCCCCCCCCTTGTCTTTGAAGTAATTTTAGTTGAACGACATTGAAAAAAATCGAAACTGAGCAAAATGGTGGTCAAGTTAATAGCAGAGATATAGCAGGTGAGTGCTTTGGGGTCCAAGGCAGTAGCTTTGGACTAGGTTTTCTTTCCTAGTCTTCTCCAGAATGCCACTACCAAAGAGCTAGAATGTGTAGCAGGGACTTCTATTATTGTAATGTAGTTTCACATAACTGTATTGAAGGCTTGGCCGTCTTTTTCAGTATGAGTCTGCTGAAAAGTGTTGTGGTGTTCAGAGACTGGTATACAGGGAGAATGTATCATGGCAATGTTGCTAGCAGGGCCTGAGGGTGCCCTGGATTGTCAGATGTGATCTGGCATCAGGAAAAAAGTAACTCTGAACAGCTTGTGCTATAAAAGGTTAGTTCTCTGTGCAAATGGAAAAGTCATTGGGACTTTTTCATTATGTTTGAGTAACAATTATAATAATCGAAGTTCTTAAACTGGATTTTACAAAGCCAAGGTTATTCAGATCTGCTGGATTAAAATACAACACAGGAATATGTTCTGGTTTGTTGATCTTCAAAATCTGTAGAAGAAAAAATACTACTATAATTTTCCAGAAAGGATTCATTTTTCTGTAACATTTCAGAGCAGATTGTTTAAAGCAGAGGCTATTTTCCTGAATTAGATTAGACTTCCACTAGATACCTGTTTGCCACGTTTTGCCCTGTTTCAACAGGGAGAATGTGAACTTTTCTCAGTGTAAGAGGGACAAGGAGAAGATCAGAGACTTCTCTTGTCTTTCAGTGTTAACTCCCCTCTTGTCATTCTAGTGGGAGTTGTTTTTTCTTGTCCTTCCCCATAGCTTGGAATTCTGATTTCGGTTAGTGGTCAAGATGTTAACTTATTTTATGTAGAGCTTCTGAAGGCCTTCCTCAAACCCTTTGTCTATGCATAGAATCTGCTGGTGATACTGTTCCTACAGCATTGATGTAAGGAGGGTTGTGGTGCCATGGAGACACTATATTCCCAATCCTCCCTGGTGACTGAATCTCCTTCAGCTCTGTAAGAAGAGAAAAACCTGGCTTGCAGTACTAATAATTCTCAGTATTTTTAGCAGCTTCTTATTTCTTAAATCACTGATCTTCTAATGGTGTGGCTAATTTGTTGATTTGGTAATTTAGTGTATGTTTATGTTTGTGTGAGATTCAGATTAAATACACTAAATCTAAATGAAGATGGCCTCTTGTTTGGTTGCCTTGGTCCCTCCTGTGCTTTGGATTCACTGGGGTTGTTGATTTTTATATTTTTTTAGTAGCTTAGATTGTGAAAGAGCTCTTAGGAGACGAGAGTGAGTCAGCTTATGTACACATGACAGATTTTTACATCCTTAGGAGGTGTTGAATTAGAATTAGGCAGATAGGGAGAAAGCAAGTCAGTTTTTTAAACTCTTACAACAAACTGGCAGGGTTTTGTTTTCAGACCTATTATTTTAAGACATTAATGTTGCTATAAAATCATACAGACCTGCCAAAATGGCAGGAGCACACCATGAAAAGGGTCTAGATCTGTCTCATTTTATACAGGCGCAAGTAGCATGATAAATAGAACTATGCATATGATAACAAATCAGTATTGTAATGTCACCTTCTTTGGTGAGTAACCCATCAGCTGCAAATCTGGATTCTCTGGGGGAAGCAGGTGCTTCAGTATAGTTGAGATCAGTCCCTGGAGTGATTGAAAAGGAATTCCTCACAAAAGAGAATAAAATGTTAATTCTAAGTAACGGACTAGCAGTTTTGTTGAGCATTATTCTTAGTGTGGGGTTGTAAAACACAACTGCAGGAGTTTTTTTCTTACAGACTTACTTGTTTAAAATTACTTGTTCATATTGATTTGCCCTTTAACATTTTTAGTCTGTCTGCTGCAGATATGGGAGAGGCTTGTCTCCTGGATGTTAAGAAGTCAAGGCTTGTTTCAGCATCAGCAAAATGCTACTATTAGAATGTGAGAGCCTTCTTTTGTCCTGAAATTTGAAAATTTAAATCTTAATTAAATAAGTAACAAAATTTTTTAGCATCCTAAATTACAGTCAGTCATACTAAATGCTGTCAGAACTAATGAGTTGATGAACAATACATAGGCAATAAAAAAGTGCTGTGTGATTTCTTATTCCTGGTCTTTAGTGTTTGGTATGTTAGAAAGCAAGATTACTAATAACTAGAAAGACATTTATATAATTCAGAATGTCTCATTAGTGGCATGCACTGACTCTAAAGCTGAGATGAAATGAAGTTCTGACGTTCTAAAAAAAAAAATCCCTCAGGAGTTTCTTTATAATTGCTATTATGCTTAATATTAGCACTGCAACAGTTCTTCACTCTACTAGCTCCTCCTCTGCAGGGTTAATCCTGCTCTTTGTATCCATATATACAACCTGTCTTTGAAGAAAACGGAACTCTTATACAGGATTAAGGGACCATTTGATTTATTAAGCAGCAGTTTCTGATCAAGGCAACCTGTATAGCCACGAAAACAAAGGAAGGCCTTATGTGTAGTTAAGTTACTCCAACCCCGCCTTCTCGATCTTTAAGACAAGGGGAGGAAGGGAACTACTGCAGCCTGTTGCTATGGCCACACAGCAGCGGGCTGAGCTGTTTGTGTGGCTGGAATCCTGCTGCATCAGCGGCTGCACGGTGAGTCCTTCCTTACACTTTGCTACATGATGAGTCTTCTTATTAGAAACATTCTGGAATGACAGTAAGAAATTGGTACCCTATTAAGAGTCCCCTCCCCCAACAACCCACGAGGTTTCATTGCATAACCAAATTGGTATGTCTCAAGTGAGATATCAAAATGTATGTATGATTTTCATATGAACATTATTCTTTCTCCAAGTCAGACTGTCTTCTGGTATCATTCTTTCTGAGATGATCTTGGATGAAACTTGAGCCAAGAAATGAGGCAGCTTCATCTTTCCTCCTTTCTTCTGACCAAATGAAATCTGGTATCTCAGAACGTTTACTAATGTCCTTAGTGCAGAGGCATTTCAAACAATGATGAGCAAGATCTGTGAATTAAACACTGCAAAATCTTTTGTGGGCTTAACTGCAAGCACTTATGTCGAATTAAGTGAACAATTCTCTGACCTTATGCAGAATGAGAGTTAGTACCTTTAAGTTTCAGAAAGCCACTGTTGGCTACTACAGCTAATGCACACTGAAGTGGTCTCTTTTATATAAGAAACAAGTTTTCTGTCAAAGAACTGCCAGTTGTATTGAAAGGCAAAAAATATAAGTCTGTAAAAGCTAAAAAATTTTTTAATCATATTTTCCCTGTGCTGAGGCAATTCCTGAATACAATGTTTCTCTTTATGTATTTCCTGTCTGGTAGAATTTAATTGAATTTGGAGGATGAAGTCCAACCGAATGCATTTGGTTCACCCACTGAGTAGGGACAGAATAATCTCCCAGTTTCCCAAGGTAAGCATTCGATATCCTTTTGGTCACAGCATGTAGCACCTGCCACAGTAACTTGTCTTTCCCTTCTGCTAATAGTATTTAAATGTACAGTTTTTGTCTCCTGCTAAAATTACAAATTGTTTAAGTATTTATTTCAAAGATGAATATGACCTCATGTTCCTATTCAGTGCTGATATCTTTAATAATAATCCTCATTTCTTCAACCTTTACAGAAAATTACTCCTGCCACAGAAGTGTTATCTTATAATATCTATCTTATTATTTCAGCCAAACATTAATAATTACATGCTTAAAGAGTTCCTACACCGAGGGGCAAATAAGAACCATAGCTGATATTAAATATGCAAAAAGTCTAATTAGATCTATGCGGAGGTTTTGGTTGAAGAATTTGAGGCAATTTTAATCTTGTTTGTATAGAAGCCTTAGTCATACAGTAGATCAAAGGTAGTAGGGATTGTAGAAACAGAGATAGAAAAGATTGTTTATGTCCCCAAAGAGTTTTGTACTTGAAGTGTAATAGAAGAGTCAAGGACAGAGAAGGACAAGGAATTACCATTTTGTTTTATCAGTTGTTCAAAAGACCAGTTCGAGTTAGCATTTTTTTCCATGCTTGATCTCAGCCACATATTTTGCTTTTGATTTTATGAAAACTACCACAGTTATTTAAAGAAAATATAAGGTAAAATCCCTTTTCCACATTTTTATCTAATGCCTAATTAAAACTAGTAATAAAAACAGACACAAAAGTGTGCTTCAGACACATAAGAGATCTAAAAGACTTCACAGTAATAATGACTTGCTGGTGATATGTTCCCATCTGTTTGTCTTGTGGGTCCCTTGTGATTACTGGGATAATTTTAGGTACTTGCTGTTGTACAGAACAATAAGCAAATGTATTTGACTGTGGAAGTTTAGCTAGTGCTCTGCTGCTGACTCTCAGAAAGGTGGTCAAATGATGGGGCTGGTAAAAGGAGTATTTACAACCACAACTGAGAGAAGGCCTTACTGCTTTCTTACCCAAGCTGTCCCTTTCCTTATGCCAGGGTATCCCTGGGTGTTACAAACCCTTTGGATTTATCACAGTACCTGTTCCCTCCTCTTTTCAGTGGTACACACCTGAGGCCTGTCTGCAATTCAAAGAGCACTTCCATGCTCAGGTGAGGACTGCTTGTCAGCAGAGTGCTGGAACAGTTGGGTAAGTTTGTAATAAATGATGTATGCAATGAATAAAGTATTTTAAGCTTTTTGTAGCCTACTTCCTTCATAGGCTTTTCCTCCTTCATTCCTCATCTTCCTCGCTCCCGTATGTTTCAAGAGGGTTAACCCTGTGCACATGGCAGTTCTTTGACCTGTTCGACAGTAAGTAAAGTGATTCCTCTTCCCTTAAATGTCAGAAATACTTTTTCTGCTGGCATAAGCAGCACTGAAAAAACAGTAGTGATTTGTCAACAAATGGTTGTTCAGCAACTTTGAATTAAACTCATAGTTGAAAAAATTAGTGACTGTTTAAAATTAGTGTTGAATTTTGCACAAGCAAGTCAGTATGGCAACCAAATTCTAAAGCAGTTATAAGGAATAGGGCTCATCTAGCCTTGCTGTATTCACTGTTGCTGTTCCAAATAAGCAGTTAATAAAGACTTTAGGGGAATATAAACATAAAGCTGTTCTAAGTGCTTGAAACATCAGAATCTAGCTTTAGTCTTTTAGAAGTATACATGCTGAGACTTTCTCTTAAACGTTTCCTTAAAACTGGAGTAAATATATAGTATTGAAAAATGCAAATAAACTGTTTTACGCCCTAGTAATTATCTTCAGATTGGGTTTGGTTTGGTTTTTTTTTTTAACATATCTCTCCCAGAACTGTTGCTAGTACTGATTTAATTCCTGAGGCAAGGCAAGAAAGCTAAACAGTTAAAAATCATCACTATTCAATTAAAATAAATAGCTGTATGTTTAAGTGGTAAATGCTCCTCTGTTGCAGTGTGAAGGATCTTTCATAAAGTGGAGCTTCTATGCATACTGACAATTAGCTCACTGTTCTTTCAAATCTGCAGTTGTTGATTACCAGGAGACTTGACATGATATCTGTCTTTAAATGCAACTTTTTGTTCATTTCACTAGGGAGTCTTGCTAAAAAAATTTGAAGCCCCAGTATTACTCCCTGAGAGACATCAGTGAGTTTATTGCTTTTTAGAAGCCCAGTCACTGTCTTATTTTCATGTAAATTTGTTACAAGTGTCTGGACAATTTTGCTAGCAAGACATGCTTTAGTGGATTGAGGCATTTTTTCCTCTCCATAACCAAGATTTATTTGGTTTGTTTCTATTTTTTTTTTTTTTTTGATTTCCAGACTAAGCCAGCTCTTGAGTTCATTTATTCTGGTAACAGGGTTTAGCTAAAAAGCTTTATTTTGGGACTTTTTTAATAAAATTAAACCACTTTCCTGTCATTGCTCTCTAGATATGATTCTTGTTAGGTCATTTTTTGGTGAGGTGGGGGTAGGAGGGACAGACAACTGTTTTGACAGTAGTTGTAAAGCCTGACGGGAATAGCCATTATCTTTTTCCATCATCCCAAGTAATGGACTCTTTCTTTGTCATTTGGAAAGGTAGTCTGAGAAATTCAGTAGCTAATGGCTGTGTTTAAGACTCTCGTGATATTCTATCAGTGTGTTAAATTGTCTAATCTAGGAAGTTTTTCCCCAATATGAGCTAAAGGAAAACACCTTCATTACTTCACTTACTTTCTGTTTTTCCCTTCAGGTTGTTGATTTTATTCAGTATTTTATTAGTAGCAGTTAATCAGGCAGAGACATGTCAGCAGCTGAGGGGCCTGTGGCCACCCAGTTAGCATTGACTGGAACACAGAGTGCTTTCCTTTCTTCAGAAATATTAGTCACGCAGCTTACCAGTCAAGATTTGGACTATTCAGAATAGATAATGTGGAATCAGCATCACATGGAAGCCTGATACAACCATAAATAGTATTCAATAGAAGATTAATTCCTTTTTTAAAAAAGCCATTCCTTGATACAAAAGAACATTAAACCTCTTGAGCCATTTTTGTACCATGTGCATGAAAGATATTAATCCAAATTTAGGTCAACCAATGCAGTCACATTCACTTATCCACCTGTATCTCCTGAAAGATACACTACATTTCAGTTTTAAGAATGTAGGCTGAGTCACCTAAAGCTGCATCCTGTGGGAGGGCCCAGAGCAAAGAGGATTATTTGCCTGAAACCAGCTTCAGATTAATATTATTTCAGATAGTCAGAAAATGTATTGACTCTAACTGTGTGGGTTTTTTTCCCCAAGACATGTTTTGCAGTGGGTTGTTTTATTACCAGCAGTTTCTTGTTTCTGTACTTAAGATTTGATTTGTACTATTAAAGCCAGTGAGAAATTTGTGATTAATTATAATGAAAAGGATGCAGGTACTCAGTGATCTTAGGTGCCAGCTGCCAAATGTATATACTTGTAGTCAAAGCAATTTTAATAGAATAGAATTTATGTCTCACTGAATTATATTTAAGAAAAAAACATGCAGAGTAAGAAATAGACTATTTCTGCTCCAGAGGGATTTGGGCTTTTTGATGACCTTTTTCTTTCTTAAAATTTAAGACTCTGATCCTGCAGCACACTGGCATTTAAGTAAACTAGAGTCATAGAAACATGTGCTCATTTGCAATTTTAGGATCTAAATCAGAATTTTTAGAAAGAGAATATTGAATTTGCTACTAAAAACATGTACTGTTTTTCAAATATTTATAACAGGCTAAAAGTATCCAAAGTGGTTGTGGTAGGAGACCTGTATGTTGGGAAAACCAGCCTTATCAACAGGTATAGTATATTTCAGCAGATAGTTTGATTGTACTGTTTCTCAAATAGATGTTATAATGTTTCCATTCAGGGTAGGACTTCATGTCTGTGTTTTGAACCATGTTTTTTTTATTAAATAAAAGACAAAACGAAGCCTACAATATGAGACAGGGTTGATACAGCAACACAGAAAGGTGTGCTCTGGCACTTCAATCAGTATGTGTTGTATTCTGAACACTTTGTCCAGTCAAATATGATACAGTGTTTAAAGGCTAAACAATCAAAGTTAAACCAAAAATCTTTCCAACATCTAAGTCTTGTTTATATATTTTCTCCTTACTTGTATGGTTGTGCACTGAAACGTTTTCAAGTTATCTTTGTGTGGGTGCACACACTCATTTTTACAGCTGCAAGACTGTAGAGGATGTTCAAGTTTTTCTGTAGCTTATGAAATAGGATAGATAAAATGCAGAATGCCTTAAGGAAATGTAAGTTCTTTACTGGATGTTAAATATGGCTCTTAGGCTTTTTCTTTCAAAATCCAGTCAAGAATTTCTGCAGCTGATGATCACTGTGACAACTTTGTCTATGTTTGCATTATTATTTATTATTAATTATTATGATTACCTCTTCAACATTCTTGGGTAGATATGGTAAGTTTTTACTCTTATTGATTAATCTCTTGGGTCATTATTTATAACCAAGAATATATTCCCTTATATTGAAAACTATAAGATACTGTATATCCCTTGACAGTAAGAAGATATTTTATTCTGATTCTCATCTTGTCCTGAGAGCTTACTAGACGTATATGCTTTCTACTTGGTTATCCAGTATTTCCTGTTTTAAAACTAGTTTCTTGTTGGTTTTATATATACTTCTGCAATATACAGCCACTCCACAGTTAGTTAATTCTTTTCTTCATAATTGACCATGGATAGTGTTAGTTTTGCAGTTATTTGTGGCTGGCTGTTATTAGTATTTCATCCTTTTTCTTTTCTTGTTTTTTTTTAATTGCAGATTTTGTAAAGATAGTTTTGCTCGAGACTACAAGGCAACCATTGGAGTGGATTTTGAAATGGAACGTTTTGAAATCATTGGAATACCATATCATCTCCAGATGTAAGTTGAAACAGCATGGTTAAGCATTGCACAGAGTACAACCTAAGCAGAGCTTAAATTGCTCTAGGGTCTAGTGGAACAGAGGGCATTATTGAATGCTCTGTGCTGTAGTGTGACCTAAAGCAGAAATAAGGTGCTTTGCATGAAGTATTTTAGTGCATGAAGCTTGAAAACCTTTTCACTCAGGAACATTTTTTTTTCTGAGATATGATTGATGAAAGTAGATTGCTAATGGGGTTTACTGAAAAATACTTAGAAATCCATTTCCCACTGATTTCATTGCTATTGTGTTTTTGAAACTTCTGCCAAGCATTGTCCTTTTGGAACTTGAGTCTCTAAAAATCTAGACAGAGGCATCAGTGTTTTGCCTGATGAAGCCATAAGATTGAGGAGCTACTAGACATCAGGTTGCTTTATCTGCAGAATCTCAGTGGATGGGTAGAACATTTCCACATGGCAAGCACTAGTGCCCCCTCTTGCTGGGAGATTTCCATACAAGATGAATTTGCAAGTATCCATGACAGGCAGTTTTAGGCTATAACAAAACCCCAAAACTCTGAAATGCTGGCAGTAGTTGAGGATTGCATGTTGTGCATTAGTAAGCACTTCCTTGATTTTCTTTAATGGTGTCATGAGTATCTGGTGGACTGAGCTGTAGGTCTCTTAATCTGCAGTGTCTGGACAGATATCATGTCTAGCAGTTGCAAGACTCTACCGTGGGCTAACACATGTTTTAGCCAGTGTTAGCACATTATTCTTTCAAAATTAGTTTGCCCTAGAAAGAAATGGATGCAAATGACAGATGAGGAAAAAATGTTTTAAGACAGGGGTATTACCAAGCAGGATACAAATATTTGAATTGTCTGCAAAATGACCTGTGTTAAAAAAGAAAAACAAAAAGATAAAAACTGAGTTCAAGTGTCTTCACTAAATAATAGAGGTTTACTGTATTTCTATCAATAGTTAATGAATAACATGTTCCAGATGGTAACTCTTCTCTGGTATCACATTCTTCTCCAACTTGTACCAGTCTGCTGCTTCATTAGCATGTTTGCTCCTGTTACACAGGCTTTCATTAACCTGAAATTTCTTTTTTCCTGGTTGCACAGATGGGACACAGCAGGTCAGGAAAAGTTCAAGTGCATTGCATCTGCTTACTACCGTGGCGCAGAGGGTGAGAACAGTATTAATTTGATCCTGGCTGTGACAGGAGGTTGTACTTTGTACATATGTGCCCCTTGGACAAGTACCTGTAGACACAGTGTGGTGGAATGGAATGTCCATTATTGGAAGGAAGGCACTAAAAAGCTCATGAATTGATACATTGTCACATCTCCAAACTCTGAATGCTCTGATGATGCAATGATAAAAATTGACACTTGTGTCTAAGATGAAAAGAATCTGGGTTTGGGTAAGATTATTGCGGAAGTAACAAGTGGGTACTTCTGGAATTCCCTTTGGTATGAGACAGTTTCTGCTGGAATTAAAATGGTCCCAAAATAAAAGGAGTATTAGCACTATAGACTGTGGACTACAGGTAAGGATGAAATAAGGTTGAAGACTGTCAACTTCAGTCTTACTGGGTGCTAGAGAAGGAAGAGAGAAAGGAGCAAATGGATAGTCTTCCAGCTCCTCCATGTTAAATCTGTTCTTGTACTTTATATGTAAACAGTCTTCTTCTTTAATAGGATGAGTTGGAGAGACTTCTGATAACACTCTCTATCTTAATTGCTTTTTTCTGGTTTTGTCTTTTATTGTAGTTATAATAACAGTGTTTGATCTAGCTGATATCCAGACTTTGGATCACACCAAGTAAGTTTCTATATTTTGACTTAGCGTTTTAAAGCTTTTACAGCCAGTTTAATTGCTTGGCTAGCCTGTAGTTGCTGAGAACCTGCTGGATTGTGAGTGTGTTTTCTGTTAAACTAAGAAATGAAGAATGACAATGTCTTGTTTGGGTTATGTAGAGTAGGATTTTTCTGAAGAAAATGCAACATACATATTGGAACTCCTTAGTTCCAACTCCTTGACTTCCTTTATAGTCATTAGAGAGAAAAAGGCACTTCAGTAAGAGCTTGATTCTTCCAAAACTAGACATGCAAAGAAAGATGAAGTGCACCCCAAAAGCATCCTTTTCTGCCTTCATTTGCTATGAACAGAATAACAGGCTGGCACATTATGTAAATGGTGAAACCGATGAGGTGCATTTCATGCATAATGTCTCAAGAGCCTCTTGTGTTCTAGGTGCACTGCTAGCCTGAAATTTTTTCTCTAGTTTCTGTAGTGATTCTGTTGAGGGAGAGACTGTCAAAACCAGGAGAATATATGTAGATATAGCTAAACTTACTGGTTCAGATATTTGTAACTATTTGGTTACAACATTGTGCTAATTGTTAGGAGCAAACTTATTCTGCTTTTAGTGTAGGCTGCAAAGTCCTAAATGGATCTGTGATCCATGTTGTTGTCACCAGCTCACAGCATATATATCTCTGCCGTACTGTTATGACTGTAATGCGGGTACATGTTTCGTTACAACCTGTCTGAGTGTGTAATAGACTACCTCCTTAGACTGCTGCTGTGCTGTTTAGCTCATTTACATAGAACTTTGTAAAATAAGATATATTAGTGTCTTGGCTGAAAATAATTGAAGCCTGTGAACCTGATTTCCCACACATGCACTTGTGTTGGATGACTCAAGAGGAACTTGTGGAACACTGGAACAGGTTGCCCAGGGAGGTGGTTGAGTTCCCATCCCTGGAGGCATTCCAGGTGAGGCTTGCCAGGGCTCTGGGCAAGCTGATCTAGTTAGGGATGTCCCTGCCCGCTGCAGGGGAGTTGGACTAGATGAGCTCCAGAGGTCCCTTCCAACCCAAACCAGTCTAGGATTCTATGAACTTGATTGCCAGAATAACAAAAATATGTACAAGTGGATAAGACAAGAATCATGCAGCCTTCTTAGGGAGATCTTTCATCATGCTGAATAGATTGTTTCAGTCGTCTTTATTCCCATTTGTACTAATGTGCTCTGTTCATATATTGTTCTCTGCTTTTTCTTTTCTTATTCTTTGTTTCAATCAAAACTTTCCCCCTTCCCTTATGCTGAAAAATAACCTCTCTGGGTGCTAAAATGTTTGAATTTGCACTCTACCATGGCCATATTTGAACTTTACATTAGAGGAAGACGTACATTTAAAGGAGCTGGAACCGCTCCTGATCTCTTTCTGTCTAGAAAAAAAGGCTTTTGATAGTCTCACGTAAGTTCATCCTTCACTTTTCTTGTGACCCTGTTATCTGTCACTTTCTCCTATATTCCTCAGTCCCTCTGACTGATCTCTCGTTTCTCTTTTGTATTTCAGACAGTGGCTCGAAGATGCATTGAAGGAGAATGAGCCAGATTCCAGCTTCATCTTTCTAGTTGGGACAAAAAAAGATTTAGTAGTAAGTAAATTGAATGAAGAAAAGGAAAGCAGATTTTGAAGTTGTACACAATATTATTGGAATAAAAACCTTGAGGGGAAAAACCTAAACAGAAAGAAGTTCACAGCTAGACAGAACAGCACACTTGGAACCAGTTTAAGAAGACTTTTTCTGAGAAAATGGATAGTGAAATATTTCTATTTCTGTTCCTGACATAGCATTTTTCAAGCACATAGAAACAACTGAAAAGGCAGAGAAAAGTGGCGTGCAGAGAAGAATGGAGTACGTAATGATCTCAAAGGTTTTATTGATTTGGGTTCTTTTAGAGATAGTGTGTTTACTCAGGAACAGGGAAGAGTTCTTACTTAACTGAATGTGACATCATCTTCAGAAGAAGAGGGTGTAATACACACACCTTTCTCTAGCTATCAGTACTTAATTCTTAAACATTTCAAAACAAACTTGCTGCTTCCGTTGTTAATTGGGATTTTTTTTATTTCCCACCCTGCCAGCTGCCACAGTATCACTTATGCAGGTTGTATCTTACCTTTCACTGACAATAACTTCCAGAAAACTGCATGTCTGTCACTTTTTCTGGTACTTTGTATTGCTTATGCTGCTTTTTCAGAGTTGCAGTAAAAGCTAGATGTACCAGACCTCTGAGGACACAGATCTGAAATCTTGTCCAAGTACTCTAAGTAGAGTTCCTTACTGTAAGCTAGTTTCTGATTTTAGAATGATAGCACTTTCAACTGAAAGGGAAATGAGGAAAGCAAAGGATTGTGGGTTCTAGGTATTCAGTATGAAGCCAGTATCTTCCCAATTGGATTTACTTTCTCATCTTCATGTCACATCATCCTTTCCAAATTTTCCTCAGTTGTGTAGTTTACCATAATGCATAGAAAACTGTACAAACAAAGGCAACTAGTATCACCCCTCACAAATGGACTAGAAATTGCAAGCAAATAGCAACATACTCATTAGCTGATCACAGATGAGAGGGGAAAAGGACCTGAAAACTGAGTGCAAGAAAGCAAAAGCCATTGAAGGGGCAAGCAATTTGAGTCTTAAGAGATAAGAGAGACAAACTAAAAAGTGGGAAGGCCCTTGTGTTACAACATAGTGAAAATAGATGGAGTAGAAAATAGGATCTGAAACAGATGAGAAAGATTAAACCCAAAGAACCATTGTGATTGGTCAGTCCTGTGCCTTTTCTGCCTATAACCATGGAGTGCCAAGAATTTAATGAGCAGTAACTGGGCTGTTGTCTTTGTAGCTTGCTACCACACTATAAAGTTAGATGCACTTGTTAATTGTTGTTTTGCTTCAATGCTGTGGGACAGGAATGAAGACTTCCATTTTAAAAACAGTATTAAGTACTTGAATGTTCTTGTAATCATGTCTGATTGCACAGGTTCCAAGGCAAAGCCAAAAAGGCATCACAGTATAGGTGCTAGTGGTACCTCTGTGTTACTACCAGCCCAGATGCACTTCTTATTTTAGTGATTGCATGTTATTTGCTCAGTCAGATGCTGTGTGTGAAAGGACAGAGCTAGATGCCATCCGCTTTGCCAATGAGATGCAGGCAGAATACTGGTCAGTTTCAGCCAAAACAGGTACGTTACTGCAAAGGATGTAAAAATAGCATAACCATAAAAGAGAGTTATGTTGAGGGGAGAGGGAGTTAAAGTTCCTTATCCCACCATTCCTATCAAGGTGTTTGGGTTTTTTTTTCTTTTTTGTCCTTGCATTTTGTTGCTGGTGGAAACATCAGGTTTATTAATGATTGATTTTATTTGAGCATTTCTATGTGTGCTTGCACTGTCACGTTTACAGAAAGGAATACTTGAGCTGCTGTGCAATGTCTAAGCATGTTTAATTCATAGGTAGTTATATAAATACACATGTGCACTGCTACTCAAAATTAGCAATGAAAAAAGATTTTACCATGCACTAAATTCTCTCTGTTGCTGACAAAAACTAAAGGGTTCAGGGTACAGTATTCCAGAGTAACAAAATGAGAAATTCTCTCTGCAGTGATCAGAATGGAGGACAGAATGTTGGAGAGACCTGTTCTATCCCAGTATTGAACAGTGATCTGCTTACAGAAGTGCTTGTTTTGCTTGATCATGTGTTGAAGTGCAGTTGTCAAAACACATAATTTCTGTCCTATTTCTTAGGGGAAAATGTCCAAGAGCTCTTTTCCCGAGTTGCTGCCTTGGCCTTTGAACAGTCCATGATAAAGCAGCTGGAGAAAACTGCTGGGCACATGGCCCAAATTGGGGCAGGAAACCTCATCAGTATGTTAAGTTTTGCTTTTTGTGTGTATGTTCCTTGTTGACAGTCTGAAGGACTGGGGAGGTTTTTCAAAGGTTAAAGCCTGTTTCAAATGCCTCCAACCATATTTGTGTCACTGTCTGTCTGAGTTCTAAGATATAGGAGTGGCTGGGGCTCCATTCACTTGTTGTTACCCTTAGTACTGGATGGTGTGATTTCTTGTGAATTTATTTTATAACTTTTTTTTATTTCTACAGGACTGGAAAAGAACATGATGGAAACTCCAGAAGGCAACACTAAAGTCAGCCTGAGTTGCTGCTAATTGCCACCTGTTTCTGCCAGCACCATGCTTCTCAGTAGTCCAGCACAGACCACCTGCAACAATGAAAGCTCTCAAACCAGAAACAGAAAGTTTTATTTTTTGAAATGAGGGAGGAAGAACTTACCCAAACTTCCTATCTGAGAGTTCCCTTGCTGCTATAGGCTCACCTGTGCAGGATGGTACAATTGTTACATAAACCTTTCTCTAGGTACTGGAAACATATTCTCATCTTAATGCAAGAAGACATTGCTAGTGTCATATGCTCACCTCTCTGTATGCAATTTTAGTGTGCTGTTCCTTGATAATTCTCTAGCAGTCTTAGTGAGGTTGCACTCTCATGGGAGCTGAAAACAAATGGCAGTTCAGAATAAAGGGTGCTATTCATGTGCTTTTGCCTTTTAAGATCATAGTATAAAATAACTCTGACTTGCTTTCATCCATTTTAGATATTTTAAAACAGTTCCAAAGGAAACACTTTTAAATAACAGGTAGAGAAGTACACAAATGCAGGTGGCATAGTTCCCAATGTTGTTTCTTCATCCAGGAAAAATCTGCATTATTTTTCATTTTCCACTTGAGAATCAGAGCCCAGTATTTAAATATTTCCAAGCCTAGAAGAAGGTCAGGTGGGATTCCAGGTAGGAGCTTTTTTTGTTTTATCCCAGCTGTCTAATATTTTGAATATGTTACCAGATACGAGTGCTTTTCTTTTCACTCTCTTGAATAAGAAAGAATGGGCACAGAGGTGCTTTTTGTGGAATACATGAAATCTAATTTTTCTGTCTTCCAAACTGGATGCAGAATCCTCTGGATTAATCTTCATTAATACTATCCTTCACTGCATTACTAAGAATAATGACTTTTTCATTTTATTCTGAGGTGGGGTTTTTTTTGTGGTAATGTAATATGATTCTGGAACCATATGCAGTCCCAATCATGAACTTATTCATGCTTGTCTGTGCTAGGAACTGTGAATTGGTAAGGTTAGATTCAATACTGCTGCTAAGCTCTTAGTGACTCTAGCTGCTTTTACTGGACAAGATAATTTGATCACTAGATGCTGGGAGCAATTTGCTGCACTGCTTAATAAAAGTGGTAATGGTAGAGAAATAATTTTGTCGCTTTATGAAAAGACTTGTAAGTGTGTGTGGGTTTAGAGGGGTGGGAAAAGATGGAGTTCTCCAAAGCAGACACATGCTTGTTGAGCACTAAGGTACTTGCCATATGAAGATGTCATTACTGAATGCTTATATTAGAACCTGCTCTGTGGACACCTTGCTGTGACTTGGTGTACTAGCTGCATCACAAAACCATTGCCCCAGTTTTGCCTTTTCAGTCTTGCTGAATTTTAATATTCAGCTCTGAGTATCTAGTTAGTGATATTTCTCTAAAGATAAATGAGAATCTGTGAATCTTTTGCTTGCACTAAACCATACCAATTTATGGTTCTTCAAAATTACTACATGCACCCACAAGAAGGAGTTAACAAAGGAGTCAAAGTGGGACAACAAAAAGACTGCTCCTCTAGAAATCAATCTCCAGCTTGTAACTCTGTACTTCTAAGATTCAAATCCAGCATTACATGCTATGCTGGCATAAGAAAGAAGTGGAACATCTTCTATAATGGTCTGAATGTTATACTGCAGCTATTTCAAATGGCGAGAAAGAAGGAAACATGAAGAGTTACATGTTACAGTTTCACAGTATCACAGTATGTCAGGGGTTGGAAGGGACCAGGACCTTTCAGATTTGAGCTGCTAGGAAAATAAAGACATTTGTTAATAAATCTATACACCAAAGTGAAAATATTCTAGATTCTCTGGCATGTTCTGTCCCCCCAGCCCCTAAATTGGTAAGAAATAGGAAAATGTGGAGAAAAGGTGACCTAGGCATCCTTTTTATTACTTTTTTTTTTCTTATGACATAAGTTAGAGCAGCTTCATAGATTATGATAGAGATCTAGGAACTCTGTGTCTTTTTTTTATTGGACAATCTTCACTTTGGTAATTGTGCCAGTGCTGTTGACAAAGGCACAAATGTAGCACTTGGTGGAGAAAATGAATGTGTGGATGTGTAAGGAGTTATGTATCCAAATGGGTAGTATTGTGACCTTGTGACATTCTATGTATTTGTTCATGTCCCAGATCTGTTTCACAAGGATGAGAGATACACCCTCCACTTGCACCACATGCTGCACTGAGTGGGCAGCATAGCCATGGTCTTCCTATTGACTGAGTTTGAATGAGAGAACAAAAGATGGTTTGCTCTACTGCCACAAATCATCTTGTTTATGCTAGGTGCTAGATTTCAGTGCAGACATGTTAGTGTTTACAGCTGCAAAATTACTGTAACTAATCTAAGGAAAGATCATGATTCCAAGGGTTTTGTCCTCACCTGAAATATATCTTCTAAGTGTTTCTTTCGTTGCTGAGCTCAATTAGTGTATAAAATCACAGAGATGCAATCTCTTCAACAGTGCAATCATGTTGCTTGGGAAATCAACTAGGACAGCTTTTTCTAGTGATTCAGTCCATTACTTAATGTCATTGAGCTCTGGAAACTTCAGGTACAAATGCAGGAGTCAGTAACTACCACTTGACAATGGTCTGAACTCCATTTGTTCTATGAGGAATACTTGGAGACTGGGGTTTGTGGTTGGTGGGGATTTTGTTTGGTTGGTTTTGGGGAGTGATTTTTAGCCCCACTGAGACTTCCTCTGCCAAGAACTCAGTAATAATAATTGAGCATCTAAAATGAATCTTGGATCATGTTGCAAATGGTGAATTGCTTAGGAAAGCACAAAGGAAACTAACACCGGAAAAATAAATGTGTTTCTATCTGGTCTATGGTTTATCTATGCATGTTAGTCAATGCTATCAGCAACTTAATTGGCTTTGAAGAAGCTTTAATATCATGAGAAACAGAGTTGGAACAACTATATTAACTCTAAACATAGATAGACCATATCATAATTTATATAGCAGTTGAAGTACTGATAGTGATCATAGCAACTACTGGAGTGCCAGCTTCCATGTGGAATTTGCTCCTGAGAAAGTGGAGCAGTGGCAATCTGAAGCAAAGTTAGAAAGCAATTGTAATAATCGATTTCCCAAAGAAGTACTAATGTTATGCTGGTTTTTGCCTTAGGTAGAGGCTAATGTTTTAATGAGTTTCTCTTTAAGTAAGCATGCATACCTCCTTGAGCAAAACAATTGGTAAGAGATCAAAAACCATTTAAGAAACAGTCACCTGAGAGGCAATGTTCAATTTCTTACTATAAAAGCCTTGCTTTTAATTTTTAGTGATGTTATTTCTGCCTTTTGAGTGACAATTTGTGATATTATTATTCATATTCTTATAGTTCATGTATTTCATATCTTGGTGGTTCCCAACTCAGGCTTGTCTTACTGTGGTATGGCCACAGTCCACTCTTCATGAATAAATCTGTCCCCTTCTGTCTTTTCAGGTTTTCATCAATAGTTAGAGGTTGTTCTAGGGAGTGCAATATATCACAGTGGTGAGTGAAGGCTATAAACTCTTATCTAATTGCATCCTCTGAGCATGTGAGTTAAAATTAAGTGTTTGGCAAGTTGAAGTTGTAGGAGAATCTGCATTTGGTAGTGATTAGTTTCTTGGTTGATCAATTTCTTGTATTTTCAGCCATAAGGTTATTCTCACAGGGAGAAAATTGCTGATCTCTGCATTCTGTGAAGGAGTTTCCACTTTTCTGGGTTCATAGAATGATTTAGAGTGGATGGGACTTCTTGAGACATACGAGCCTTGTCAAACCACCACAGAGTGCTCCTTTGTGCTACAAAAATGTGAGTTCTTAACTTCAGCCACAGATTAATCAGTAACCATGTTTTATTTATCTTTTAAAAAGTCTCTGCTTATGTCTTACTGTGTTGTTTTTATGTTTGGATTGTTTTTTTCCTCTTTTCTTATAAAGCCTGCTGCTCTCGTAAGGGGTCATGCTGAAGAAACAGTCCGTGATGGCTCAGAGCTGTTAAACTGAGCCGCCTGGCTTCTCTTTCCCACAAGAGGGAGCGCTATGGTCACTGTAGTACTGGTTCCGTTCCCGCTGAGAACAACTGTGCTATCTGTTGTAGACCAGCAGAGGGTCTGTGCTGGACAGTCTGTAATTTAGCCCCCTCATCACAGGATTCTCAGTCTCAAATCACAGATAAGTGTCTGCCACCATAGCCTTAATGAAATTTTGTGTCCTATTAAAATAATATTCTGTTGACTGCATTAAGTATCAGCAAAACTTCAGTGGTCCCTTCAATTCCCACTGGAATTTATGATCTTGCAGACTTCAATAGATAAAGAGGGTGCAGTTGTTTAATAGTATTACTCACTAAAAGTTGTGTGCGTACAAAAATCCCTCTGACTCATCAGAGTTCTTACTTCCTTCAGAAAAGGCACAAATGTCACAAGAGTCAACCCAAAGAGAAAAAAACTCTAGGCGTGAAAATCAAAACTGAGATTCAGTAAAAGTAATGTATGAATTTAAAACATATCCCAATGATGTGATGTATCTGTCATTATTATAACCAATATAAAACATTAGTGCAGGCTGAAACTTCATATTACTAGAAATACATTGCATGTCAGAATTTTGTAATTCAAACTGGCACTAAGGCAAACAAATAGGAAACAGTATCAATGGTGAGAAGCCAATTTATTTTATTTCTGTGAAAGACTGAGATTTCTTGAAAGATTTGTAGAGGTATTTACTAAACATAGATTTTATGATGATTTAGATTATCTGTTTTCCATATAGGTCAGCCAGTGCCTGTTACGTGTTAAAAGCTGAGGAAACAAGTGCAGGAAAAGAGGTTAAAGCCAGGAAACAAAAACCAAGAGGGATGAACTATGCAAAACTGACTACGTGATTAGCCATTTGTGAGATGTCTGAAAATACCAAAAATATTTTCTTTGGCCTGTAAAAAAGCATGAAGAGAAAATCTGTTTAAGGGCTTATGAAACATTACAGATCTCAAAGGTAAGATAGCTACTCCTGTGAACTTGTGCTTTTCTTTCTTATGGGATTTTATTAGTTGTTGTTAGGGCTATAACCCACCCTTTTTCCTAGTGACACATACCAAAAAAGTTACAGGTATACACATATCACTTTTTCCTATCACCTGAACAGGGAAGGTGGAACTTCAGGTGTATTTGTTGTCACTTTTTCAGGAGCTGCATTAGTGCACAGGAAGGATTCAGAGCTTAAGCAAGATGCTGTGCTGTTTTTTCAGAAGGAGTAATACTCAGCAGCCATTGTTTAAATCATTTGCCACCTTCCAACTTCACCCAGGGCAGAGCCATGGGCTTCTGAGTTACTACAGCCAAGATAATATACAGGACAAAAGTAAGACTGATGCCTGAACAAAGCAGCCTTTATTGTTGATGTCAGATTTTGGGAGTACCTGTTGCCCATCTCAGAGATCCAGCTTGTCATTTATTGGCATGGAGGTAAGGGTTGAGTCAGTGACAAATCTACTGCTAACCAGCATTTACATGAATGGGGGTGAGTTTTGAAGGTGAGCTGCATCAGTGCCTGGGGAGAGAGTGCTGCTGTGAACACAAGAGAGAGTACAGAGACGTGCTGGTGTTTATATATAATATATGAGGGCGTGGATGCATGGACAGGAGTCGATCCCTGTCTATACAGATAGCCATGGATGTATGCAGTGTATGTTCTTGCCCAGGCTTAGGTATGGTTATGCCTCTGTATGGTGATGTCCAGGCCTATGTCTGCAAGCGTCAGCAGAGGCGAATGTACACAAGACCGCAGCTCTCCTCCTTTGTCTCCCGGGCAGAGTCGCCTCCGAGCGCTCCACGGGGACAGGCGCACGGCCAGCCCCGCGGGGTCCCGCCGCCGGCCGGGCTGCCCCTTTAAGAGGCCCCAGCGCCGTGTCCATGGCCGCGCCTGGCTCCTTCCCTCTCCTCCCCTTCCGCAGCGCTGCGATTCGAGGCGCCGCTGCCGCCAGAGCCGGGCCGCGCCATGGACAGCCGCGGGCAGCCGCTGTCGCGCCGAGAGAGCTGCCGCGGGGCCGCGGGGCGCTCGGGCTCCCACGGGTAGCGGCTGGGCGGCGGGGCTCCCCGCGGGACGTGCCGCCGCCTCGCCGCGCTGCGCGGGGGCTCTGGCGAGCGTGTGCGCCCGGAGGAGAGCACAATAGCCGGGAGGAGGAGACAGGGAAAGGGGCAGGGGGAGAGGAGGAGAGAGAAAGAGAAAGCACAACACGGGGGTTGGCGAGGGGAGGACGGAGCGGAGGGCTCCTGAGCGTGGCGGGACTGAGGACCGTGCCCAGGAGGGCAGCGGCAAGAGGTGGGTAGGTGGGGGGCGATATTTGCCTTCCCTCCCCCGCCCCGAGCCTGCTCCTNTGCATTAGTGCACAGGAAGGATTCAGAGCTTAAGCAAGATGCTGTGCTGTTTTTTCAGAAGGAGTAATACTCAGCAGCCATTGTTTAAATCATTTGCCACCTTCCAACTTCACCCAGGGCAGAGCCATGGGCTTCTGAGTTACTACAGCCAAGATAATATACAGGACAAAAGTAAGACTGATGCCTGAACAAAGCAGCCTTTATTGTTGATGTCAGATTTTGGGAGTACCTGTTGCCCATCTCAGAGATCCAGCTTGTCATTTATTGGCATGGAGGTAAGGGTTGAGTCAGTGACAAATCTACTGCTAACCAGCATTTACATGAATGGGGGTGAGTTTTGAAGGTGAGCTGCATCAGTGCCTGGGGAGAGAGTGCTGCTGTGAACACAAGAGAGAGTACAGAGACGTGCTGGTGTTTATATATAATATATGAGGGCGTGGATGCATGGACAGGAGTCGATCCCTGTCTATACAGATAGCCATGGATGTATGCAGTGTATGTTCTTGCCCAGGCTTAGGTATGGTTATGCCTCTGTATGGTGATGTCCAGGCCTATGTCTGCAAGCGTCAGCAGAGGCGAATGTACACAAGACCGCAGCTCTCCTCCTTTGTCTCCCGGGCAGAGTCGCCTCCGAGCGCTCCACGGGGACAGGCGCACGGCCAGCCCCGCGGGGTCCCGCCGCCGGCCGGGCTGCCCCTTTAAGAGGCCCCAGCGCCGTGTCCATGGCCGCGCCTGGCTCCTTCCCTCTCCTCCCCTTCCGCAGCGCTGCGATTCGAGGCGCCGCTGCCGCCAGAGCCGGGCCGCGCCATGGACAGCCGCGGGCAGCCGCTGTCGCGCCGAGAGAGCTGCCGCGGGGNGAGGAGAGACTGCTCCGAGGACGGCTGTGTGCCTCCCAGTTTCCCTGCCTGCATGGACCGTGAAAGAGACGCGTTGAGTTGACCCTGCCGGAGCTGCTTCTGCTTCTACATGTGAGATCCGCTTGGTTTATTCTCCCCACCTATCTTTCTCCAGCCTCTTTCCTGTCTTCACTTACTCCTGTATGCAAAATGGTGGATCCTGTGGGGTTTGTGGAGGCTTGGAAAGCACAATTTGCAGACTCTGAGCCTCCTAAAATGGAGCTGAAATCTGTGGGAGACATTGAGCAGGAGCTGGAGATGTGCAAAGCATCCATCCGGAGACTGGAGATGGAAGTCAACAAGGAGAGGTTCCGCATGATTTACCTGCAGACTCTTCTGGCAAAGGAGAAAAAAAGCTATGATAGACAGAGATGGGGTTTTAAACGTGTTTCTCAGTTGCCTGAAGGGGGTGCAGAGCAGCAGATCCAGGACCTGCATCATCAACAGTCTGCTGACCAGGATGAATATGAAAAAAGCAAGTCACACCATGGGGAGGAAAAGTTTAAACCCAGGATACCCTCTCTGCGGAAGCTGTCTACCCAGAGTGATGGGTCAGACCTGTCACCTTTGGACAGTCCCCATCACGGAGAGGGAGAGCAGGACAGGTGTAAGTACTATGGCGAAGAGAAACTGAAGAGAGTTGTAGAAGATATGGAGAGTCGCTGTGATACAGATGGTTCTCCTTCAAAGCACAGATCATCTTCCTCTCGCAGGCTAGTGGGATCTGCTGAGAAAGAGGGATCATTTGAACCTGTTTCTAAGGAAAGAGCGAATAGCACCAGTGTGGCAGCCCTAAGGTCCAATTTTGAGAGGATTAAAAAGGTTAATTCGCATTCTTCTGGAGATAACAAGGATGTTGTGGAAAAGCCCTTTTATGTGAACATGGAGTATCATCATGAGAAGGGTCTAGTAAAGGTCAATGATAAAGACGTTTCTGATAAAATAAGTTCCCTCGGTAGTCAAGCCATGCAAATGGAACGCAAGAAGTCTTTGCACTCCCTCCCTTCTAACATGGTACCTAGCTTCAGTGAGTTCCAGAGGCCTACTTACAGGGGAAGGTCCTCGGAGAGCAGCTTTGGCTACGATGGAGAATATGAGGATGCTGAACTGAACCCCAGGTTTCTCAAAGATAACTTGATTAATGCCAATGGCAGCAACCGCTCACCTTGGCAGCCCATGGACTTCCAACCCTATCAGAGTATCTATGTTGGTGGAATGATGGGGGAAGGAGAAGGGAAAGGACCTATTCTGCGAAATCAGGGCACAACCGACCAGGAAAAACATCTCACATGGCCCAGGAGATCTTATTCCCCCAGAAGCTTTGAAGATATTGGAGGGGGATATACTCCAGATTGTAGCTCTAATGAGAACCTTACCTCCAGTGAGGAAGACTTCTCCTCAGGGCAGTCAAGCCATGTCTCCCCCAGCCCCACCACTTACCGCATGTATCGGGATAAAAGCCGTTCTCCCTCCCAGAACTCTCAGCAGTCCTTTGACAGTAGCAGTCCACCAACTCCGCAGTCTCAGAAACGGCACAGGCAGCAGCAGGTCATTGTGTCTGAGGCTACTATTGTGGGTGTACGAAAAACAGGACAGATCTGGCCAAGTGATGGAGATTTGCCTTCTGGGAGATGTCACCAGGACAGCTGCTTCCATGGGGATACAGGTGTGTACCAGCTTCAGTCTTTTCAATGTATGGAGCAGAAAATGGCATTGTGGAAATGAATGACAGAGGTTTTCTAGGTGACCCTGGGTGAATCACTCTAATGGGGCAGCTGTTTGATGTGAGAAGCCTGTGTTTATTTTGTAGTTGTCCTGTTTTAGGAATGTCCTGCAGAAATATACATCAGACTGCATTTCGGGAATACAGACTGGATTCCCAGAAGGGCTGATTCAGGCTTCTCTTGAGAGGATCAGTGGACTTCCAAAGTTTCAGTGACTGAGGTAAAAAAGGGCCAGAACTGTTCAGTATTCAACACTAGATTGTTCCCTCTCATATTCTTGCACTGAGAAGTAGTTGAACTGTTACCTCAGAGGTGGTAGTGTTCCAGCATGCTACAACCTGAGGGTTTTGCTGGAGCTATACCAGTAATGGTGCTGCTCCCACAATCTTGTATTTTCATGTCTGTATTAATTGGAGTGCTAGTTTCTTGTTCTGTCTGGTGTCATCCATCAATTAGAGCTGATTGGAGGTGATGATTGTGCAACCCTGTTCTTGAAGCTTTCAGCTATCGCTAAGTGAGAGAAGAACTCGGGAAGCCCTCAGGTAGAGCTGTTAATTTAATATCAGCAGAATCAAAATTTTTGTTTGGGGAAGAATGGGCAATGTTTGAACCCATTCTTCTGTAAACCATTTGGGCATGCAGATGTGTCTGTGGAATCACAGTGACTTTATAGTTGGTGGAAGAGGCAAACAGTGAACTATGTTGATTCAGATAGGTTTATTGAATGTGTGTGGACATCTCAATCTGTTTAGCAAGGCACATAATGTAAATAGTATCTTGTGCTAATACCAGCAGTCTCCTATGCAGTAAGTGAAAAACAATCAAATCCAGCAATGAAGGAAACCCAGTATGATTGTTTCAATGGACTTCTGCTATTCTGAATCTGTGAGTTATCTTGCGGCTTTGTCTCTTTGAATCTGTCGTTTTAATAAGGGGTTAACATGTTAATTGTCAATGTGACTGAATTCCTGAAGTGGCAGGTGAATTGAGAGGCCTGTCAGAGATGTTTCACTTTCTCAGTTTGTGTGAATTCAGTGTATTCGTTCTCAGAAGAGTAACTTTGCTAGAAGGAGATGGCTGGTTTTACTTTCTCCATTGATTGTTTATTGCCAGCAATAATTTTAGGAGCAACAGCGGAGGGAGAACTCTCTCCTGTCCCACTTCCCCCCCATCCTTACATCCTATTGTATTATTGGAAGGCTATATGGTTGTAATGAGTGTTCACTCTACATGAAGTCTCAGCATCCTGCCTTCACAGTGACTTCTTTCTTATCAGATTGAGCATACATACTTGTTTTCTATCTGGGACCTACTGCATTCTCGTTTGGTTTTGTACATGTGTTTATATCTTATGGGTAGTGCTTGCAGTGCAGGGGAAAGGCTGGATCTTGTGCTGGTTTAAACTGAGCTGCAGCCATCTGTCTCAGCTCTTGTTTACTGATGCTCTTTAGATGACAGGGAAGCCTCCTGGCAGTTCCAGTTTTTGCAGAAGGAAACAAAGGGTAGTATAGGCTACTGACAAAGGCTACTATAGCTTGAGGATAAAGCCAACTTTCAGAAATGCAATAAATGATTTTTATTTTAAATAATTTATCTGGGCTGCAGTGATAAAAAATGAGCTGCTGAAAAGTCAGAACAGTTGCAATTCCTGGTTGCACTGAAAGTCTTTGTGTCTTGTTCCTAAGGATGACCACACAATTGTAGGCAAGGACAGAATGTAACTGATCCACCTTCTGCTTTCCTCAGCATAGGGGGTAACATGGCAAGCTTAGCAGGAACCTTCACCAGATGGCTAATCATTACTGTCTTGCACATTAACTGGTGGCAACTTTTTACTTAATCAAAGAGGCTTCTGCCTTCAGGAGAACTGTGTGTCTGATGAATTCCTACTGAGCATCATTTTGTATGACTTTTCTTACTTTGCTGATCAGGAGGATTTTTGATCTGAAAACAACTGGCAGAACCTCTTTTTGATAAAGAGACAAAAGGCATGAGAGCTCACTGTGTGATTAGCTGCCTGGCTGCCCTTCCCAACTCTTATGCTCTGATGCAGACTGTTCTCCATCACCACGTGGTATGAAAGCCGTTCACAGATCCAGACAGATTTTCCTGCACCTGTGGTTCAGTCACTGGTTCTGCCAGGCTTCCCTAAAGTTTTGTTTGAACAGAGAGTGCAAGTTGGAATCACAGCAGGTTCTGGCCAGCCTAAGTTTTAATTAGCGTTAAGTGGGGTTTGTTCAATAGTATTTGGCTTCTTTGTGCTGTTAGATTTGGCTTTGCTTTTCATGACTGGCTGTAGTAGTGCTGAATGTGGTGTGGACAGGTGCAAGGTGAACTTTCTGTCTGGACCTGCTGGCCCAGTGCAACTTGTCCATGTTCTTTCCTGAGTTCACAGTCAAGTGATAATTTCCTACTTTTGTATTGCAAAAAAGGACTAGAAGAAGATCACTTAACTTACAAGTGGATGGGATCCAAGTCAAAATTTGACTCTTGGTTCTTGGAGATAGGTTATCAAAACCTTAAATCGGACTGAGGTAGTAAGCTTTCAGTTTTTTTGAAGGAGCAGAATGAGAGCTTCAGGGTTGAGATTTGGTAATAACTGCACTTTCTGTTAAATGTACTTAATGGAGCCTGGGCAAAGATATTTATGTTAGGATTAATTATGTATCACTAATTTCCTGTAGTGGGAATAGAAAAAAAAAATCACATCTTAACTCTGCATTAAGCCTGAATATTTTTACTGTGATTGTGGAGAAGAACAAGATTTTTAAAACTCTGTCTATATTAGTTGCAAAGGCAGACACAGGAGAAGCCACATGTAGTGCATTTCTGCTTATAACCAAGGGAAGAGTTGCCCAGTGTGATTATGTAGTGATGAGGCCTTGCAATGGCCTCAGCTGGGTCAGGTTTTTAACTGGTAATGGTTTGTTGAGGAGCACACTGGAGTTGTTGCTTGGCTTTATGGCTTGCTTCATAAAATCTGTGCATGCTCTTTTCATGGCTCTCAATGTGAAATGAATTTTGTCTATTTACAGAACAACATGGAAACTATATATGGAGTCCACCTAGGTAATATTTACCTGCAAAGCTGCTTCCTTAAAGGTGCCCCAATAGTGACTTCTGCTCACTTAAGAAGACTTGCTAGTGCTCTCCAGAGAGTTCTGCCAGGGTCTTTCTCTAGAAAGCTACCAACAGCCATAGTGCTCAATGTAAGGTCATTTTGGGGATATGTGTAATTTAATTCCATTGGGAGTAAAGTTTTACTTATTTTAGCCTCCACTGAGTGTGGGAGTGCTGAATGTCCCTTTCTGAAGAGCATGGAGTGTTCTCTGTATTTTTAGTGAGTTTGATGTAGACAGAGGAAAGAGTGCTGGAATTTATCTATGCATGTGAACTGCAAGACTCAAAATTCCTGTTACCTCAGCTGAGCAGAATGCTATTTTAAAGCACATGCCTACGTAAGCTGTGGATTCTTCAGTTTTTGTATGTCTTAAATGCCTGACTGGATCTGAATTTCCTACTTTTAAAGTAATCCTTGACACTACTTGATTTTAAACCCCCAAAAAGCATGCAGTATGTAATTATGGAAGGACATTATTCTGTCCAGTTTCTGCAAAGGTCTGCTCCTGAGTTACTTGCATGTTTTGAGATCTTGGACAAGTGTCTTTAATTCTGCAGTGCTTCCACTTGGATTTTACAAGACGTAATTTGAAAAGTGCTTTGCAATGCTTTAGTGGTACAAAGAGGTCTCATGAGAGAACACGCCAGTGCTGCTGTTCAGAAACACAACTTCCCTTTGAGCAACTGAGGCAGACTTCAGTCCACTGTGTAGTGGTTCTTTCTTCCGAGGATCTGCAATACAGGAATTTCCATAACGTGCAGCTCACTTGTTAATTTCAATGGCTGCTGGCCACAGGTCCTGCTGTCAGTCTGTGCCTCACCTTGGATCAAGAATGAGTTTTACGTTTTCTCTGACATGTTTAGTGTTTTTTTGCTGTTACTTTTGAACCATGTTTTGATCCTTTGCTGTGATAAGCACCAATGACAAGATGCTGTTTAAATGCCTCCCCCCTTACTCCCCCTTGCTTTCCAGCGATTTAGTGGCTTTTGAGATTATCAAGCTGCTTCTGCTACCACTCCCCTCTTCTTAGTCTGGGGGAGTGAAGAGCTCCCTCTCTCTTTCCCTGCCAGGTTTCTCCTTCCTTCCAACTGAGTTTGGTAGAAGCTATGAAGCTTCTGCTTTATGTCCCCAGGGACTGTAGTGGACTCTGCAATCCTACTTTTTTCATTCTTTCTTTCACAAATAGTTGCTAACCTCTGCCTCAGGTCTACCATAACTAATGGTGTACAGATAGAGTTTACTTTTGATTTTTCTTATGTTCATCCTAGATCGTGGAGTTTCTCCTACCCCAACATTCAGCTTCTTCTGCAATCACAAAGCATCTTCATTTGAAATGAGAGTGTAAACCAACCCAGATAGTTGTCTGCTACTGGGTAGCCTTGGAGAGAGCTGATGTCACCTGATATGTCTTTGTGAAGGTCACTTTTAATTTTTGTGGTCAATGACAGAGATATTGATGTGGGGCTGGCTTTCCTATGGAATAAGTAGAGAGCTATGGATTCTGCAAGTAATAGGTTAGGTAGAAAGCTGCTTGTCATTACCGACAGTTTAAAAGTGGCCTGTCTGGCAGTAGAGATAAGCCCACTTTGTGTAGCTGCCATTGCTACATGAGGGTCTACCAAGCAGGCAGAGACCTGTGGCTGGGTGGGTGAAATGTAATACCAGTGCACACTTGAAGTTTGGGAGTGTTGTAGGAACTCAAGGCTAGGACCAAGCTGCAACAGAGCCATGTAGATATCCACATGGAACAGAGCCATATGGACAGCATCCATAGCGTGATGACCACAGACTAGAATGCTCTTCTGTGTGCCAAAGCAACTGGACTTAGGTAATTTCAGCATGGGCCAGAGCAGAGCCAGGGGCTAGAGCCTCAGAGCATCACAGTGAATGCCACACAAGATGATAATGCCTTTCATTTGAGCAGGAAATGTACAGGCAAGAAGAACCACTATATTAAATCTGTGGCTCAGTGAGCTGCTCCCATGGTCCTTCCTGACTGTTCAAATTACTGAAGAAGCACTGGTTTATGGCCAAAGCATTTGAACTGACAGATGTGTATGAACTGTGCATCTGTCCTGCTTCACAGTTGTCAGCCTCTGTCCAAATGGTTTCAGAGGAAAAACACAGAGGGATTGCTGTTTTGTACAAAGTGTTGGTCCTGCTCTGAGAAGTGACAGGGAGAGCTGTGAGCATTCATGGGCACAGTGCACTATCTTCTCTGAGATGGAGGCTTCTTTCTAGGTGGCTGAAGGAAAAAGAAAAGAAAGGAGTGGAAAAGCCTGGTGTCTTGGTGCTTTTTTGCACTGACTTCTTTTTTTGGATTAGAGAGCTTTTCAGCTGCTGTTACTTTGTAGAACCAAAGGTGAGCAAGGGAACAAAAAGCTGAAGATAGGGACGTATGTGGGAGAATTGGTTAGGGTTTGGAACTAATGGAAGGGACTGGGCTGGTGGAGTGAACCTAATTGCTGTGTGGAGGAATAGGCAAATGTGGGGAGAAAGATGAGTCTGACCATGGCTTATGAAGTGATTTACTTATGCATGTAGGTGATGGATTTAAGGCAGTGAAATACACTGGAGAATGAGGCGTTTTGGTCTCCTCTGTTTTTTCATCTCTAGCAAAGCAGTCGCACAAGTGTGTGGTTTTAGCCTTGCAGGTTTTCACTATTTAGTATAAGTACACATGACTATATGTATAGACTTCCAGAGGTGAAAAACTGCAATATATTAGTTTGGATTCTTGCAGTTACTCTCTCTGAAACTAACATTGAGACAAAGCTAGGAGTTTACTGATTTGTGGAATTAATTGCTCTTCATGTAATCTCTGATTTCGCTATTCGGATAGAATGCTAAGTTACTGTGTTCAGTCACTCCTTTGTTGACAGCTTGGTTTTCACTGCCACCAGAAAGTTTCACTGATGTATGAGCAAAGGTAGTAGTGAAATGAGTTAGGTGGAATGGCAAGTAGGCATCCTGAGGAACAGACTTGGGAAGGGGGAAATAAGGCTTAATTCAAAAATTTACTGAACCTTCAAGTGTTGATTAGGAAATGCTTATCTGAATACTGGGCAGCAGACTATAGCTAATGACACTGACTCTTAAATAGAAGTGTTGAGGGAGGGGAGGATGATTTGTAACCCAAGTTTGGCCTTGCAGGCTATCTGAAAGATAGGCCAGCAGAGGAGACTGAAGGCTGTGAAGGTTTGGGCCCCAGTAATAGCCTGGAAACAGGTTTCTATCTTCCAGTTCTAGCACGTTTAGCAGTTCACTCTCTAATGACCACCCTCTTTCCACAGCCTCTTAGGGATAAACAGTTGTTGTGCAGAGGCAAAGGGGACCTCTGTTTCTGCTTCAAGGAATGTTGGAGGTCACTCCATAAAGGTTAATGAGGTGAGACTTGGCAAGCTGTTTGAGGAGAATTGCTCCATTTCAATTACCATAGAGAAGCATATTGCTGTTCATGGAAATCAGACTGTTGATTGGAGGCACAGCTTATCTGGAGCTTGCTTTCCCCAGAGAAACCAAGACTATCAGAGTTTTTTTGACTGTCTCCTGTTTGATTTGTTCTGCCCAGTCAGATAAGCATGAAAAGAATAATACGGACGAGATCTTGTTCTTTCTGTGCTGAAATGTCATTGACTTTAGTAATCTCTTGCTGGCACATGTAGGGAAAGAAATGGTGTTCTGGTACAGGTTGAATGGCAACTTTGCTGTGCAGATAGAGAGGGGTAGACTGCAAGTGACAACAGAAATGCTGGCATGGACTAGTGTGGGTGAACTACAGGTGAACGAAGTATTTCCAAAACCACTATCTGGGTGTCTGAAGTTACAAAGCAGGTTTTTGCCAGCTCACTGATAACAGGGTGGATTGCTTTCCTGATAACATCTTTAAATTACATGTGATGTGAAAGTAACCATAAACTGTAAAGAAATCCTTGAATGTTGGTCTGTGTTACTGCTGAGGCAGTTTTACAAAGCCATAACTTCTCTAAACTTGTTTTGAGTTGTACTCTATGTGTTTTAACAGTAAAACTGTCCCATGTAGGGCCAGCGTGGTGTATTTCTGTCACAAAGTCCGATTGTGGTTTGCAAGTCTTCCTGTTACTAAAATAACAAAAGCATGTCTCCCTTTTGTTTTCTTCCCAGCTGCCAAAATGGTATCTCTCAGACCCTTTCTTAACCAGGTTATGGCTGATGTAGTAATGAGATTATTGCAAATGTAATTGGAATCTCTGTTTCAGAGAAAGCTCTGCCCAAACGTGGCAGCTGGAGCAGAGTTAGTTACTCATGGCTACATGAATACATGAAGAGCATGTGTCTGAGAATCCACAATGATTGCCCTGTAGGAAGAGTGAATTAGTAAAGTTCAGTCTGTTGTTTATGCTGCTGAATTGTGCCTATTGGTATTGGCCCTTGCTAGTTGTTATATTCTGCTGGTTTGGGGTGGTTTGATTTTTGTAAGTTATTTAATCAATCTTGCTTGCTTCTGGGGCTTTTTTGTTTGCTGATTAGTAGAGGGGTTTTGTTTGTTTTGCTTTTAATTTTGTGGAGGAGAAATTCTTTTCTGTGGAGAATAAACCGCTAGAACCTTCATTCTTTTAAAAATAATGTATAACAACCTCTTACCCTCTTTTGGAGCTTTCACACAGGTTAAGTCTCACTCTGAAGTATCCAAACCCCTCAAATTACTTGGAGATCAGCCTGTGACAACAGGATAGTGAGAACTGTAGCAGGCTGCTGTGGA
Source organism: Bucco capensis (assembly GCA_013396975.1). Taxonomy (NCBI): domain Eukaryota; kingdom Metazoa; phylum Chordata; class Aves; order Piciformes; family Bucconidae; genus Bucco; species Bucco capensis. The sequence continues at coordinate 219,906 of VWZO01009464.1, read as the reverse complement.
TCACACAGTGTTATCTGGAATCTAAGAAGCCAGCTTTTGCAGGAGTTAATAGTGAGCAGCTCTTGTGCGTGGTCTTAGCAGCTCCTTTGTGTTTGTGACTAGTGCTTGATGTGTGGAGAAGTGCACTGGGCTCCCTTGGCTCACTATGTCTGTTTACCTCCTAAGGACTTCTGAGTATTCTATGCTCAGTGCTGAAATATAGCTACTTCTCTGATGGGATATGTGCCAGCTATTATGTTATCAGAAATTATATACTCCCTTGGCTGCAAAGCTAGGTAAGGAGTGCCTGTTTTGGACTCACAATATGGGTGAGGCTAGAGCAGGCTCTAGTTGTTAGGATAGTTAACAAAAAAAAACCCTGAAAAACCAAGCAAACAAAAAAAACCCAAACCAACAAAAACCTCAGTTACCTGTAGTCACATCCATGTGTTCTTCTAAAATGAGCCAGCAGCTAAAAAGTAAGTGTGATTGGTCTGTTGTCACTAGGGAGGTATACCATACGAACACAGAACTGTATCTGCTGCAGTCTACAATTACATAGCACAGTATAATTTTTGCCCAGAAAGATAGTAATAGCCTGTCAGCCTAGCTGGGCTCAAGGCTTCCCAGAAGAAATTAGATTTATGGTGCTTAGTATGAGCCAAAGCACAGAAAAGCATGTTTCTGTGACTGTTACCATTCAACTGCCTCAGTTTGTAGGAATCTTTATTTTTTTCTTCCTACTTACCTATCTCTGTTCCTGAAATTCTTTTTTAATGGTCAGCACTGACATTACCATATGAAATTTCAGAAAATAATATGCTGAGAAAGTGAGTTGATCACTGTGGAAGACTTCTGTGTGTTCCCCCCGTCCTTGCCTTTCATGTCTTCTGCAGACTGTCCCTTTTGTTTTAATCTGTCTAGACTGAATGTTGGAGTGGGAGTTCCCTTCTCTTCCTGGGTGTCTTGTATACTTTTGCTTTATGTTTTCCTGAGGTGGCCGTTGGACCTCTCAGTCTGATAGGTATGAAAACACTGTCATCACTCTCAGAAAGCATAGTAGTGCCTCAATCTGGCAACGTTCTATCATTATCTTTGAGGAAGTCTTGGTATTCAGATGAATATATTTGTCTTTGCTAATTATACTAATTACTTACTTGAATCTGTGGATTAGCAAGCAGAGAACATGTTGTAAATGTCTATTGCAGTTCTCATGTCTAAGCCTAATTGTGGTGGATACCAACCCAGTGCTTAGCTGTGGTTGAAGATGCCTTCTCTAGGTGGTATGCAGCCTGCACCACATCAGTGACTGCAGTGAAAAGCAGCACATCTTAGTCTGCTCCTTGTTTTCCTTTTCTTGTTTTTCTTTAATAAAAAGCTGATGAGTGAAATCTGAATTGCAAACAGAAAGTCTGATAGGCTGCAGTCTTGATGAAAATACATTCTTTAGCCTTGGAATGTATATCACTTTTCTAGTCAAGTATTGATCATCCATAGCACCCGATATGGGGTAGATGGATATCAGGAAGAGAATGCTTAGCCAAGTCCAGAGTCTCAGAGGTGCTCTTGGCTTCTTAACTTGTTTGAACAACTCTCTGTCAGCTCATATAAGCATGCTTCTCAAAGGCCTTGAAGAGCTGCTCCTATCTCTTTAGTATATCCAGGGGAGTGAGGCACAGATGGACACCTCTAGTGAAATCCACCTGGTAAGATGGTAAGAATCTGCAGTCACAAAGCTGAAGTCAACTTGCCTTTACCAGAGTTTTCTTGTGTTGCTGAAAGGGTCTCAACAGGAAAAAATACTATCCTAATTGAAAAGAAGTAGAGTTGGGAATAACTAGCAAGGAAGGAATAAGAGAGCTTAATGAATTCTGATTTTTTTTTTTCTTGGATTATTGTTTTTGTCTTATATAACAGACACACCAGTGGCTACTTTTGAGAGCTGTAGCAATATCTCAGGAAAGATTTGATCCAGGGCTTGCTGATGTCTGGGGATTTCTAGTGACTGTTGTGCTGTGACTGAAGCTCCACAGCACTTCTTTATAACTACCTGAACCAGAATTTCCCAAGAATTTCCCTTGATCTTGAAGTGCGGGCATGATCTCTCACTTCAAAAGACCTGGTAGGGTTATCACAGGCCTAGGTTATAAATGTTTTAAAATGTACATGTGTGCAGCTTATGCTTCACAGTAGCAGGACTGTGGTGTGGTTGGGAGCTGGCTCTGAGCTCTACTGGGCAGGCAGTTCAGCAACATAATTCTGTTTTAAAGTTTCTCTTACCTTTTGGAGAACTGTGTTTGTCTGTCCATCTGCATCTGCTATGCCTCCTGAATGGGTGTTGTGGAAACACTAATGCAATTTGGAAAGCATTTTTACTTTATTTAATAATTCTTGTAGTGCCACTCTGCCACTGCTGTCTTAAGAGGCAAAAAGGCAAGAGAAAGTGCTAAAATTGTATTTACATCAAAACATCAGATATGCTTTTTTCATTTTGTCCAGTCCTCTGAGCTAAGACTGGATATGTCAAAATGAACTTCAGTGAATTTTAGTGAAAATGAATTGGTTAGATAGGTTTTTCTTAGTATGCATGGGGAGAAAAATATGTCTATTTTGTTTTTAGAGTACCTGAGGCAATAAAGGAAGATGCCTTCCTTTCAGCTGGGGGATCCTCTGCAACAAACTTAAGTTCTCTTACATCATAGTGTGATCTTAGCTGTTTGAATGTGACTGACCTGTCTTGTTTGTATTCAACAAATATGCCCTAGCCCTGACCTTGACTACCCCAAATTTATTCAAGCTTGAGCACTGACCTATACATAATTTGTTGTGATCTCACCGTCTGCTCTAACCAGAATACATACTAATGTGATCTAAGCTCTGCTTTGTTTTGTGCTCAATATGTAAACATAGTAAAATTTGCACTGCAGATAAAGGGTTACACATCATTCCACGGCTAGTGTCTGTCCTCCCTTTCAGTCCTTGTATGAAATCTCAGTATCTCCACTTACAGCAGAAGCAAAGGAGACTTGATTATATGTTATGCAGATGTGTTCTGAGTATGTGTGCACAAGAAAAATCTGAAGAGGAAGAATTTTTGAACTTGAATCTTTTATTCTCTCTGTAGATGTTTCAGATTGACTTCACTGCACATGCAGATCTGCACTGATGCAAAGATAAAAGCACACTTTAGAAGTTCCACCTAAACTTTGTAACAAGGTTTTTCTTGTAATTAGATCAACAGCTAGTTAAGGAAACATTCTGATGCTAAAATTGTTTCTCCCATGAATGGGCACTTGCCATGTAGGCTGGTGCATGTTGCAAATAGATTTGTTTAATAGAGTATGATAGTTGGTTGTTTTGCGGTTGTGGTTTATTTCTTTGCAAGGAAACCAGTCATTTGCAGGTTTTTTCAAACACATATAAAGAATGAAATGTGAGCTTTAAAAGAAAACCAGCTTTGGGTGTATAACAAGCTCTTATATAGTGATTTACATAAATACACTTCCAGTGTTTTAATGAGAAAGTATGCAGCTCAGTCTTTGAGGTGCAAACTCGGGCTTCTAGCTGAATTTCGGTGAGCCCTAGTGTCCTGGAATCTGGTTTGGAGCATTTCTCATGGATCATCTCTTTTAATTGGGAAATGGCTTAACTTCCTTTATATGTACATTTTTAGAATTGAGTTCATATCCATAAATAACTTTTAAAGGAAAATACTGTAAAAACAAACAAAAAAACCAAAAACATGATGAAAAACCCTAAATTCTGTTGCTGGAGACTTGCCCTTGCACTGATTTATACAATTCCTATACTTTCTTCAATTACTACTTTTTTTCATCTTAATTCTATGCTCCCATTAACTCATTCAGTTTCTCCTCTAAATAGTTAAGTTCAAAATCTGGGTTGCATTTGCCTACCTATGGCTGTGATTGATTCTGCATATGTGTTGATCTCTATTTTTCCACTTTTAATTTTTTTTTTTCAATTTGTTTAAGATTTGAAGCAAAGGTTGCCTTGCATTTGCGCGTGCCTCACGACTTGCATTTGCGCGTGCCTCACGACTTGCATTTGCGCCTGCCTCACGACTTGCATTTGCGCCTGCCTCACGACTTGCATTTGCGCCTGCCTCACGACTTGCATTTGCGCCTGCCTCACGACTTGCATTTGCGCGTGCCTTCCAGTATTTTCGTATTATATGCCTTCAGGCTAAGTCTTGATTTAAATTGTCTTTGGTGATAATGCTTCATGCTGTGGCATGCTGCCTTGTCAGTTGTGCCAACAACTGTTCATTTGTAGATTCACACTGTGAACTGGATCAGGGAATTTATCTGTGGGGTTTTAGGGGGTGTTTTGTTTTGTTTTTTTTTCCTCAAAGTCAAAGCCAAAGCAAAATGACAAAATCCTCTAAACCGAAGCACAACTCCCTTTAACCATGGATCTCTTCCATCCTCCCCACAAATATTTGTGTTGGAGCAGCAACTGATTGGCTGGTGTTGGAGGGGAAAGAGTATAAAGCCACGAAAGACAATGTATGCTTAAACCCCCAGTCTGCTGGGACTCTGAGATTTGTTAATTCAAATAACAATGGGAACATTAATGCTGAGAAGCCTTGTTTAACTTTGGAAATTTCACTTCTGATTAGCCAGCTGCTTTGGGATTTCAGGATGAGGATTGGAATATCCTTTGAGCAGAGTAATTCTTCCCTAGTCAGATGCTTTGTTTCTGCTGTTGGGAGGTGGGAGGAGGGAGAGAAAGGGCAGCCTAAGGGCTTGCTGATGTTTGAAATAGAGTCTGTTTTGCAGAACAAATCTAAGTAGAATGCTAGGACTGGAAATGGGGGGAAGATATATTCTCAGGCAGTACTGTTTGTGAGACAGACCAGGTGACATCCTAGTCCATGTGACAGACTGCCCTTACAGTTGTCTAAGTACTTCATGTTTGTAATTACTACATCAGCAATACTTTGGTTGTTTATGGCCAGTTGAAAATGGAAAAGCCAGTACAATTATTCCTTTTTACTAAGATTAAAACAAGTCTTCAGCTTCTACTAAAAGATTATTTAGGTCATAAGTCATCTGGAAGGAGGACTGTGTGGATGTCAGGTCAGCACAGCTCTTAGAGGAGGGTGGATCACCTTAAGTAACATATATTTGGTTTGTAGGAGTGTGTGTGTGTGTCAGTGTTCATGGGCTGAGATTTGATATTAATTTTTATGATGTAATTAGTGTAATGAAACGTCTGCAGTACTGTATTGTTGCAAGATGTAATATGAATATTTTCCCTTGAGTGCTTTGGAGGAAGAGGACTTTTAGAGGTTATTGCTAGGCCTTCTTATACTTGCTTGCTTTGAAATATATGAAAATGTCCTGGCTTAATAGTACAGCTATGACTTTTGTCAAATAGTGTGATATGCTTAAAAACCTTAGTCTAGAACAAGGAGGGGGCAAGGGTCATCAGGAGAAAATGTAGGTAGCTTACAGCACTGAAACATCTTTACAGTTTCTCTTTTCAATTTTATCTAGGATCTTTACTTGACTCCCAGATAAGACTTCTATTTTTACCTATGAGTGCTGGCTCTGCACAGATTTGGGAGCTCTTGTGACTTAGCCCTGATGAATAGCAGGCTGTAGCCTGTATAGCAGCCAGGTGTGAGATTTCTGGCTTCCAGCTTCTTTTGCTCTTTCTGTTCCTGTTCAATCCACAAACATGGAAAAAACTGCCCCACCCTGCTGACTCATTGTGCCCAGAGCACTCCCTGTATTCCTAAAATAGGATTAATATCTGAGGCAGTTTGAACAACTCAACAGAGATGGGTCTGTTTCTTTTTTGCTGAACCTCTGTTTAAAATACCTGGTTTCTTCTCTTAGGCCTAAGAATCTTGTCTATGTGCTCTACCAGACCTCAGCCCCAAGGTGATTTCCTTATCTCCATATTCATTTAAAAGGCTTTTGCAACAAATACAACTGTTGTAGAAACCAACCAGTTTGTAGAATAATCCTTTTAACAGGTTTATTCTGATACTCTGTTGGGTATTTAAGTGGATTTAACTGCATCATTTAATATGTCCTTGAAGATGGTTCCAAATGAAACCTGCTGCTGTCAAATTCTGTCATATCTCTGTATGCATACCAAGTGTGCCTGGGAGATGTCAGGCCGTGCCATAGCTTGTGGGGAGGGGTTGCTATTTATAGGGGAAAACTAGGAGTAGCAAGCCACTTATGCTGTTTACCATCATGCTGTCTACAAGTTGGGCTCTCAGATAATACTCAGAAAGTCTAGTTGCTCTGCAAGGACTCGGAAGAAGTTATTTCCCTGTGACAAGGACAAACTCATGTTCTTTTGCATGTTCTTCTCTTCTCCACATTATACGGTATGCAGTTGTCTAGTGGCTCATCCCAGGGCCAGCTGTGCTACTGTATGTATCTCTTTACCTTGTTTTGCTTTGGGATCAAAGGACTGTGTGAAGTCAAATGTCAATTATTAATTCCTGGTTTTAAAAATACCAAAGTGACACACTTTTTGTCTTTGACTGAAGTAAACAGCAATCTGTGTCTTCCTGTCAGCATACTGTGCAGCCCTGTTGTAGTGTCTTAGGTTCTGAGTTCCTGCAAACAAGTGCATCCTGCAAATGGCTGTATTTGACAGTGAAATAGTCAGCAAAATGCTTGGAAAAGAACATTACAACCTTGAGCACAGCCCTTTGGAATGTAGCAGGTTCCTGATAAGGCAGAAATTGGGTGGGTGAATGTTTCTCAGAGAAGCAAGCCTGCAGAAAGAAATAGTGTTTAAGATGCTGGGAGTCCTGTCTTTAAAAAAAAACTTAGTTTTTTTTGAAGAATATTGACAATTGTTTTAATTATATTGTCTTGTGAAACTTGTGCATAGGGTCAGTTATTTACTTCTAAAAGGGTAAATTGTCATTCCAACATTACAAATTACTGTTGGCTTAAAAAATGCATATAAGGATCCTGTATCTGTCTAGGGAGTAGAAGGGAGAAAACTCAGTCTAAGACTTTCTGCACAAAAGAGGAAGGATACATACTATGAAAACAGGATTTTTGTTTCTGTGTCTTCTGTTACACTCTTGCAATGATATGGGCTTAGCTGCTCTTGGGATCTGCAGGTGCTTTGGAAACATGGGTAAGTTCAACCATCAATAGCTTGTTCTTCTAGGGAAACTGAGGCTCTGATAATTCCAAATGAAATGCCCCAAATCACCTATAGATGATAGGTCTGGGATCTCAACTCTGAAATTTATTCTTAGTTTTAGAACTTAACCTTTAAGACAGTCTCTACTACATACATCTCATCTGTGAAGTGAGGCAGTAACATGATGCTAAATAAGCTTTACCCTGGCTCATCTGTCTGTGGTGGTAAGATAAGAATGGTTTTAACCTTTGTTGTTTTCACCAGTTCTGTTAGAGCCCTGCAGTGGACAGGGCCTAAGGAGAAAAGCTAGTTAAACTGCATAACCATCTTATCTTTCCTCTATTTCTGCTTTTTTTCCTCCTCATTCCATAGTTACTTGAATGATAAAGATACTGGTGCCCACAGCTGCCTTTATGTACCCAACCAAACAGCTCTTTTTTAATTACTAATACCTGTAAACGGACTGAAGATATAGTTTGTGTCTCATTACCAGACTCCTTACTAGGATGCTGCTCTTTGTCTTTCTGTCCAAACATCTCTATGGGACCTAGTACAGTAGAATCTAGGATTTTGACTTTTATTCACTTTCTACAGTGCAAGTAACATTTCTTTTGCCTATAACTGTTGGTAATTGAATGATATTTTGCAATATAGAAGTTACGTGGTAGGAGACTATTTCAGGGAAGTCCAGTCTATTCTCCTCCTGAGTTTGCTTAAGAAATCAGCCCAACCTCTAGCTGGCAACAATAAAGAAGGCAGGAATTAAAAAAATTCCAGTTTTCCTGTGCTACAGGATTAGCTTCTAGACTAACCGGCTTTTCTTATTTATATTTTTCCAAAGGCAGATCTGTATGTTGGATTTCTTTGGGGAAGAGTGTATTGATGTGTATTTTATTGGGTTGGGTTTTTTGGTGGTGAGTTGTTTGGGGTTTTTGTTGTTGTTGTTGTTTGGGTTTTCTTTTGTTTTGTTGTTGTTGTTTTGTTTTTACCTGCTTGGAATGGTGCATTTACAGTAGAGGTCATTTGTGTCTCAGTTTGACTTAGTAACCAGTAAGTTCCTGCTGAACAGTACTCCCCCTAAATTTTAAAGCCTTGCAGGTATGTCTCATTAACATTCTCTTGCAAGATCAGTGAGAGAAGCTAGTGTACTCAGCAAAGGAATGCAACTGGATTGTGACTGAGCTATACTAGCAAAGCCTAGAAACTTTCAGTATCTTCCATTTGGCAGCTTTGCCCAGGTTTTCACTGGTGGTCTGTTTAAACTTTTTGAACCAGTTTTTTTTTTCTGTTTTTATTGCTTACAAAGCTTATATTCTGGGTGCTCTGCTTGTTCTGCCTCTTAAGGAGAACTTTACAATCTTAAGTTGCTGCTGCTCTGAATCAGCAGCTCTGTGGTTAGTCTGTTTACACTAGTATCAAGAAATAAGGTGGCAGGGTTCAAAGGCAAAAGAAATACCCAGCCCTCAAGGGATGTATGCTCTGAGGGGAACAGTCCTTCCACTGCTGTCTTGACTTTCTTGTGAATGACCCTGCAGTATTAAGCCCTCCTGTGCATAAAGTCATCATAGGCTTTTAATCATCAGAGCGTGCTCAATGCACAGACGTGGCTGTGATGAACTTCCACAGTGGTGCAGTTTGTTAGAGAGTAGACTCTTATTCTGAGCTGTAGGATTCCTGTCCTTCCTGATGCAACAAAAGGGAGAACTTGATTTCTGCATTGGGAAATTGCTTTTATCTTCAGGTTTATTCTCCCTTTGGCCCAGCTGTGTAATCAGAGCTGTCAGTTACTGAACCTAGGAGCTCTTGATTCTTTGCAATGATTTTAGTTGCTTTTTATTAAACTGTGAGATGTTCATTTTTGCAGTCCCATAAAGTTAAGATTACTTTGCCCTGTGCCTAGGAGAAGAAATGGATCTTCCTCAGAAGTGTCTGTGCTCATCTCAATGCTGACCTCTCTCTTTGTTGACAGTTGTTGGTTGTGGTGTTTCTCCCTTCTCAGTGCCCTTTACCATTCCAGTCTGTCCTGGTGTCCTGTCTATACATGTCATCTACAGTTCAGTTTCACGTGTGATTAGTTTCCTCTTCAGTGCTCATCTCTATCCTGAGACTAATTAAACCTTCATTGCTTTCTGATACCTGAGTAAGAATATTTTCTATGTATGATTTGCTGATGCATGAACCCACACTCACTCATTAGACTAGCTTAGTCATATAATTGAGCCATACCCTTAGCTGTCTTCAAAAAATAAACATTTTGGTTTTGAGTCTTTGTGTCCCTGTCTCAACATTCTGCTTTTTAGTCTTTCCTTTCCTTCTATCCACTAGCCTTCAGCTGCTGCTAGATCAATGTGTTGCCACCTTTGAGGCAGCCCTGCAATGTGACTGGGAGGGAGGAGGGTGGGAAGGTTGCAACCTTTGGGCTAGCCTTTGTATTGCTCTACTTTCATCTCTTAAAAACTCCTGTGGCACCATTTCCAGCTGCAAGATACAGGCAGGGCTTTTCCAGAACAAGTTTTTCATGACCCAAAATGTACCAGCCAGAGAGAGGGTAAGTAGCTGTCACAAACCAGGATGAATAGGTTGCCTGTCTGAGCCATCCTGAAATATCTGACCTGTCAAAGTTGTCAGGATACGGGTACATGCTGGGGGATAAGCCAGATTTACATAAACTCTTGGAGAGTGTGTGAGAGAAATGAAGTTGAAGGTGGAAGAAGTGACATTTAATCCCTTGCTTGCTGAACCCTAAAGGTTCTGTTGGGCTTGCTTCCTTGCACTTCCCTCCTACTTTAATGGCTGTGATGAATGACAAATGGAGGCAGAGCTGTGAAAACAGGAAATATAATCCCTCAAAAATAACTGGTGGGAAAGGGAGGGAAGAAACTGTTACTAAAGGAACCCATGCTTTCATGGGGCAGCCCCACAGAGCAGCTAGTGGCTTGTCAAGAAGGAGCTGCTATTTTCTGAGGTTACCAGGGGGTCGTCTTGAACCTCTGATAGGGAGAGGAAAGCGTAAAAGTAGAGGAACTGTGGTCTGCCCTGTGTAGTTTTTGTTGTTTGCTTTGGTTTTATTACTTTTTTTTTTTTTTAAGGAGATTTAGAACCACTTATTATTCACATATTATTTATGGGCTGCAAAGACCCTCAGGTTGCTCTGGCTTTGAGAAGCCAGTGTTGCTTCTGTATTGTCATCCAGTCATTTGAGAGCAGACAGGGTGGAGGAAAGATGATTGCTTTAACTGTATCTGTGTAGAGAAGAGTGCCATTTACAGCAGTCATGGGCTGCTCAGCAGGAGCTTTTTCTCCTGGGACTACTTTTCTCACTCTACTACCTCTGGACCCTGCTCATTGATTGCTGCTGTGTTAAAGGAGATAGGAGATTCACAGTTTTGTTGCACACCAGCAGAGTTACTCTTTGGCAGGGAGTGGATGGAAAGTGTTATGATGAACACAACAAAAAGCTCCCTGCCCCTGGAGCGTTTAGAAGGCATCATGTTGCTGGTTGACGAGGTTGGAGGCTCAGAGTTACCACAAATCTCAATAAAGGATGCTGGGTAGAGAGAGACATCCTAGCAATTCAGGTGGTTTATCTTGTAGTTCCTTTCATGTCATAGCTTTGAGTGGATGTTGGGTGGAGTGTCTTCAGTGGGAAATTCTTGAGGTTGAATGAAAAAGAAAAGTCAGAAGAAGGAATCTCTAGACCCCTCTTATGCCATCTGTGAATGCTTAGATGAGTAGCTGTTGGAGCAGTGAAGCCTACTTACCTAGAAGTGTGCTGTAGAATATGACTCTGTACTTAGCTTGAAGATTTCAAGATGGGCAAGTGCCTGAGAGGAGTGTGCTATGTCTACATTTGAGGTTCACTGTTCACTTGAGGTTTTAGAGTGATAGCTGTTGTTTAGTTGTAGGAACACAAGAGAACCAGAGGGAAGTGTGTAAGAATTTCAGAAGGGGAACACATACAGTGTGTTACTACTTAATGTGTTAAATGTTACCTAAGCATGTGATATCAATTCTCCTATTGCCCCTTCCATGGTTACTCTGCTAGTTTTGCTTACTATTTTCTCTTATGTTTCAAGGACTGACCTTGGAGGACTTGGCTCTGTGGAAAACTGTGGCTTCTCCTTCTGCTTAGATTCACTTGCTTCTGCCACCACCCTCCTAGCTTGCTGCATTCAGTTCCAGCTGCAATCTTTCACCTGTTCAACCACTGCTCCCCTTCTGTGGCTTTTTACTTGCCACTTGTTCTGATCCACCTGTTGCCTGTGGTATGGGAGCCTGTTGCACAGCCCATTATGGTATCTGCTTGCTGGCTGTGGGGCAGGACTGAGATCCTCCAGCAGCATGCCAGTGCTCAGTAGTGCTCCATGGTACTTCTGGTTTGTTCCAGTAGTTAGTCACCTGGTTCTTGCCAAAGGCTGCCTGATGGAAGCTGTGGGTTACTGTGGCTGACTAAGATGCTTTGTCAGACAGGCTTTTCTCGTCTCCTTACCTCAGAAAGGCTGCAGGCAGGCAGCTTGTACTATGCTTCACTTTTGCTTTTTTAAATTCTCCAGCCTTAGGTGGACTTGGAATTTCCCCAACATTAAAAGTTATTCCTCAGAATAAATAACTGCAAGCTGAAAGGAAGGAGAGAACGTCAGGACATGGGCATCCGTATGCTGCTTCCGTTGCCTCCCCCAGTTTCTTGAGTCCTTTTTTCCAGTCTTGCTAATGCTCTCCCCTGGGTGTGTTAGGGGGAGAACACCCTTCTCCCAGCCCCCACACCTCTTCCCTGCAGCTGCCAAGTGAGAGAGGCACAAAAGATGTCTGTCTGCCTGCTTCGTGGGCACAGCTGATGGGTCAGCAGTGCTTTAGAAACTTATGCTCTGCTACAGGTGCTGGGAAGAGGGGGGCAGATATGAACACTCTGGTGCTGTTTTCTTGGAGACTGGGGGAATTCCTGGATTTTTGTCTGCTGCAGTGAGGAGCAGCAGAAAAGATTTCTCCCACCACATACCCACTATGAAGCCTTTGGATTTTCAACCCTTTTATGCCCAGTGTAGCAAAATGAGATTTCCTGTACCAGCTACACAGATCTGTCTGTGAAAGAGACATAGACTGTTTGTTGGGGGTTTTTTTGAGTACAAGTGCCTTTGTCAAGGTTGTTGTGCATGTCTGGAGCAAGGATCATTTCTTCTTTAAGGTGAGAATTTTGGGGTCTGGTTTGCTTTTCAAAAGTTCCTGTGCATGGTCTCACTTGTTCTCTGTCACTTGTAAATATGCATCACCTTCAAAGGGATTAGTGAAGTTAGTTCTGAGCCCATCACGAAAATCTGATTCTAGAAATGAATATATTTTTAATTGCATGTTCTGAACAACAACACTGCAAATTCTTCTACAGAAGAAAGTCTATATCTTCCTAGACAGAAAATGTCTTGGAGGCTGCAAATTCATGCATTTGGATCAGTTTGGAGTCTATTGTAAATTTAAAGTGTGCAGCCAGGCCTTGTTCTTACATAGTTTTTTAGATAGGGGAGGCTGGAGGGTGGTGAGAAGAAGTAGAGAATAGTATGGAAGACAGAATACTGTTTTATTTTTTATTATGAGGATGCAAAGAAGTCCTTTGTGTAAAGGCTGAGATGAATGAGCAATCACCTTTGATAACAGCAAGACTTTCTGTCTGTAGTCCTTGTGTTTAGGTAGTGCAGGGAGTGTGCTATCTGCACTTACAAAGGAGTGAGCTAACGAGAGCGTCAACTGTGACAGAATTTTCTGCTTGTGTTTTAAGTATAAAACTGTCACCTTATTACATGAATATAATTTGGATTTATAAAGCTTGAGAAAACTGCTTGGACAGACATTCATTGGAAACTCTGAAGATGAAACAAAACTGAAATCTTTTTATTGTGTTTGATTTTGCTGATAAGCTTCATGCTTTGCCTGCCAAGAAATTACTAGCCAACAGGAACAGGATGATGGCTGGCTGGCTGTCCTCAGGTGCACAGGCAGTTCTGTGACTTTAGCACATCTGAAGTCAGTGCCACTTGATGTCACACCTAGTATGTTATCACCGTTTCTGGTTTTAATTTAGTTTGGTTTTTTTCTATCTCCCTGGCAAAGTTAATCAAGAAAGCCTTTTCATGGAAGACTGTGTCCTCTTTCCAGCAGGAGGCTGCAAACTTGGATTTATAAAAGAAAATTAATGGAATAGCTCAAAGGAAAATCTGTGCCTTTTGGTTTACTTTCCTATAGCATTTTTTTGCCAGTCCAATCTTACAGCTTGATCAAGTTCAGGCTTCATAGTCAAGCTGAATACTGGTATGAGACAGGGATGTTTTATTAAATTAATTGACTTTGGGAATGCCTCTAGTAACATTGTCTCTGATTGGTCTCTGAGCAAGCAGCCAGACTCCTTGTGCTGGTGCACCAGAGTGATGCTCCCAGAGTTGGATAACCAACTGGACTGGCAAGCTGTGACCTCTTTGCCAGGAGCCAGTCCTTCCTGCCTTTTGGTGTCCACTCCTCCCTGAAATGCAGTTCTGCTGTGGTCAGCACTAAGGCTGTAGAAATACCTACATAATTTCTTAATTCCACATGTCAGAGAAGCAGCATATAAAGCCTGTAATGGTCCCACTTTTTTTTCCCTGTAGCAATTTGTAATCTGACTATGCATGGACCTATCATCAGGCAGGTTCTTCATTTGAACTGGCATCCATCCTTTTTGGTTTGTGTTGCCTCTGGGGTAATCATTTTCAGAATAATCTCTTTGCCACCCTCACACTCCGTAGATGTCTACTTAGACTCACGGCTTGTTCGATGTCCCTTCAGCCTGATGCCCTTGCTGTCACTGTAAGGTGAAGTAGAGAGAAAGAGCTTTTTATCACTGCAGTAATCCTCAGGCAGCTGATTCTTCTGGTGGTGAAAAACTATTTCATACTCTCCAGGAAGCTAATGTCTTAAGAATTTGTTGTATAACTGTGTTATGACTGCAGCCATAATAAGCTATAATTGCAGACAAGTGCATGTACAAGTTGGTGGCTGACACTGGTTTTGTGCATGTGTAATGTCCTTATCTGTGTTCTTCTGGATAGCTGTTGCAGTCTGGTCCTACTTGCTTTACTGCAGCAATGTTGAGAGGTTCCTTCTCTAGGAAATCTGGTTTTATAATGTTCTGAAAGCAAGACAGTGACCCTCCTTTACCTACGCTATAAGAGGCATAGCTCTGATGTTACAAATTGCTGTGCACATTATCAAATGCTTTACATGTTGTACACAATGGAGGGGCTATCACAATGTGCAGAGTATTTTGTGGTTCAGCAGTAAAGCTTTTTTCCCCCCGACCTTAGTGCAGTGTGTAGAGTGTGACTTCCTTCAAAACTCTTGTTTCAGGAAAAAATACACAATCTGATTGATAGACATGCCTATGTTTTGGTATCCAGTATTGTCCATATGCATATAATGTAAATTTGTTAGTTTAGTTAGCATAAGAACTCTGACTCTCTGTCTTTGGGACTGCCTAACTTTTTCCTGCTTACTAAGTGTGCAAGATTTGTGTGGTTTGGTTTGGTCACCTGGAGCATCACATCTTCCTCTGCCACAACTATCCATGAAAATGGTGACATGGAGGTGGAAGTAATCCTTACTCAAGGCAGAGTCTGTGCAAAGGCTAATGTATGCCTTCTCTTCCAGAGTAAGTGTAAGGAGGCAATGGCTCCTGCAGGACTTCATGCAGGCCCTAATTTCCCTAAATATTTAATTGCATGGTGTAGGTTACTCACTGATTTGTGTGTAGTGTGGTCTTCCTTATCTGTATATGCTGCACAGAGTGTACTGCTTGTATAGCCCCTGAGCATATTGTGTAACTTGTCAAATCTAAGCCAGCTTTCAATGACTTGCCCCAGGGTTACTCCTTTTCCTTACTGAAGGGTACTTTGCTGCTTATTTTAATGATGAGTGTTTCTTCGCTCCTTTTTTTTTTCCCCTAAATTGACAGTCTTGTAGCACGCTGTTGGAGGGCACTGATTAAACAAAATATGTGGATTTGCTTGTCTAAGTGCTTTATTTTACAGAAACATTATGAAGAATCAAAATAGGTAAAATGATCTGCAGATCCTAGTTGTGTCTGCTTGTACAAAATGAGAGGATCTTGCCTTTTGTGTTTGTTTCTTGAGGAGTGGGTTTTTTGGTGTTTTAAATTGGATTATTTTGCAGATTACTTACTTGTCTCTTAAGATGCACACGCTCCAAAGCACTGAAGTATTTGGCTTTTTTCTTCTAGTGTTTTTAGTGTTTTTTCTAACTATATGTTTTGACACATAGTCCCCCTGGCTTCAGTAAAAAGAACTTTCTCAAGTGAATTACAAGAATCGTTTTTTAGTAATGGTTTCTTTTGTATTTCTTTGTCCTGGCCCAGAAATATCTCAAACTTTTCATGGGGGAGGGGGGGTCAGACCACCAAAACCAAAATCCCAAACAGTTTCTGAAGGAGAGACCAGACCTGTAAATTTTTAAGCCTGCAGTAAATATTTCAGTGTATTATGTGTAAGGATCATGTGGGAAGTTCACATTAGAAGTGTCTCTGAAATGCAGATGACCTACTGAAGATCAGAGCTGACAAGCATCCACATAGGATTTAGTTTAGCAGGAGAAACCAGCTTGGAAGCAGTAGCATAGGGAAAATCCACGTGAAGTACTAGGCAACATTTTGATGAACAGAGCACATTCTTCCAGTGTAGAAACATTGTCTAAGCTATTTGACTAAGTGTTTCCAAGTGTTTAAGAGTAGAGACTTGTTCTCTTGCATCTCATTGCTGAGACCTTATTTCATCTCAAGTTTAATGACAGAACTCCAGTTTAATAATGGCCACTGCCATGCTGATAGCTGTCTTTTGGAATGTGGCAACAACTTAAAAACATAGGAGAATGCAGCCAGAGAGCAGAAATGAGAAGCACAGTTGCTGAAATGGCTTTAGGAATTCAGTTAATCTGCTTGTATTTCCCAAAATGCTGTGTTGTTTTTTTTTTTCTATTCCAGGAACAAGCTTTTCTCTAGCAAGATCTGCAGGGTGACATGGCTACAAGATATAAAAAACCCCACAAATTTTAAAAGTACATCTGTTCCATTATAGCTTGAGGTGAAGTCAGGACTTCACACAACCATGGTGTTTGGAGTATGGACTCTTTGCCTGTGGGCAACAGCATATGCAGTTAAGGTGCACCAAGTAACTTCTTACACAGCCTTCTTAAATCATACCATTGTATTTTGGGACAAAGTAAGAGGCAGGACTGTGGAATTTCCTGGTATTTGTTGAAGTACTAGGGCTACAGTATATTTTTAAATCCTCCCCCTCTTTGTCACTCAGTCCTATCTTTGACACTTTGAAGTGTGGCTACCTATGCCTCCTTGCAAAGGATGAGGTAACAAAGCTTCCTCATCTGTTAGACTGTGTTCTTTGAATTACTGTGGCTAAAGGCTAGCTTAAAAAGCTTTGCCAGTATGTGTTGCTCTCCACAGAATGGTTATGCACCTCAGTTATTTGCTCTCAGTTTTTCTAGGGAGGAGAACTAATTTTCTTTCCTATGGAATTAAAAGATTTGGTTACTTCCTGAGCCTAAAATAATGTACCCTGTTGCTTACACCTTGTTAGCAAGCTGAGACTTGCTGAAGAAGCATTTGCTGCTTCTATTCCTCAGCCCTTCAGGTTTTCAGATTATTCTTGCTTGTGTTCTGCTGGTAGAGACCAGGTGGAAAATAATAAAGCCCCTGTGCTTATCTGTGGTCAGCACTGACTGAAAGGGAGGGCTTATCTCTTCTCCCCATGTGTCCTAGAGGAAGCCAGGCTGCAGCAGTGGATCCCAGTTCTTAACAACAGGAAAACCCAGAATTTGACTTAAAGGGGATGATTGATTGGAGAAAACAAAACAAAAAGGCACCAAATAATGGGGATTGATGTCAAGTGGCTGAAGCTGGATTTGTGGTCTGCTGAGGTATGGCAGTGACCCATCTGCCTTCCCACTGCAAGTACAGAGCTCCTGGAGCAGTGGAAACTACTCAGGCTGAACCAGCAGTCTGGTCAACTGTGCTGGGGATCAAAGAGCATTATCCTACAGATTTAGTTTTGTTTCTGTATTGAAATGTCATTCTGTACAAGCATACATAGCAGGTTTCAGCTCAGTATAGACAGTAGAGACTCCAGATTGTCTTTATACAGCCTGTGTGTGTGAGCAGAGGGATGGTGGTGGGATACATACAGGAGCTGACTTCATCTTTACCTTTGTTAAGCTTCCTCATGTTGTATTATCATGACAGAAAATGTGTTGATGTATTCCAAAGCATGATTTTAAAAGAAGTGGAGGGCATGTCCTCATACAATTACTTTCCTACCTGGAAACTCACAAAGTAATGCATAAGTATTCAAGAAAAGGCCAAGCTAGTTACTGTGTACGTTTGTCCAAAGACTGGCTGCTGGGATTGGTATCCACAAAATCACAGCTGAAGGGAGTATGTAGGGGTAAAAATGATATAAAATTATGAATTTGTAGCTGATGCAGTTTTTTCTCCATACCCTTGCAGAACCTTTGATTAAAAGATTTGTAGTGGGGAAAGGTAAAAGAGAGTAAAGCATAGCATCCATAAGAGCTTGATTGCAAAAACTGTGCATTGCTGCATAGTGATGATCATAAAATGGTTCGGGTTGGAAGGGACCTTGAAGATCATCTGTGATTCTGTGAGTATAAGTAGATACTGGATGTTATCTCAGCTTAAAAATTGAGCAAATCAAGGCATTTTTGGATTCTAATTTTCTTCCTTACTGCTCATTTGCTGAACAAAATACCTTGATCTCCTTAGCTGTTGTCTTTCTGTCACATATGCCAATAGTAATGAAAAAAATAACAAATCTAGCATATCTGTACCTTTTTGAGGAAGAGAAAAAGTGATGGAAAAACTTGGCTGTTGGACAAAATAGTGGGGCTTATCCTATTACATGAAAGGAATTGCTGTCCCAGATGGTTAAACACAAAGGGATTAGGTATACAGCAGGATTTAGTGCCTTGTATTGTCTTGGTAGCTGTGGTTGTGGTGCCAAGCTGACAAACCTTGCAAAAGAATTTCCTAGACACTTTTCCAGTGATTGCTGTGAATCACTGACTGTCTTCACAGATTTTGTACATATGCCAGTTAGAGAGAAGTACAAGTTCATTGTGCCACTTCTCATGAGTAATGAACTGGCCAAGTGACACTGATGTAGTGATAGGTTTTGCTAGTTTCCAGAGCAGTCTGATTTTGTTCAGAGGGCAGTAATGTTATAAGCAATCAAATGTAAGTTACTGGAATACTCCTAATTTCCAGTGGTCCTGGAGGTGTGGAAAGTGCTTTCTGCTTTGGGTTTCCTGTATACCAGGACTTCATTTGGGTTTCCTGTATACCAGGACTTCATTTCTCCAGCTATCATTCTCAGAGAAGCCACCTTCTTCTTGTCATCCTGTCTCTTTGGATTGAATTCTCTGTTTGTCACCAGCTCTTCTACTCTTCTTTTTTGCCTTAGTTTAAATTTTTGTTCCTCCCTTGCAGGCAGAAGCATACCTAAATTAAGCTTTAGTTCTCCTAATTCGCAGCTCTAGCTCCCTCAGTGAAAGCCATTTCCCTGTGAGTTAGTTTTATCCTTTGTGGTGGAATTTTGATGTATTCTTATGTTACCAGGATCATCCGTTAACCACTGCCAGGAGAGGCATTAACTTACATACACATGTAATCTATTACACAGCTGACATTGAATGTGTTCCCCATGTAAGGAGGAAAAAGCTTTCAGTTCTGATGCAGTAAAAATCTCTGTAGCTAGGAATTCCCTTTGGATGGAATATTGAAGGAGCATTCAAGAATTATTTGGATTGTTTGCTCGTGCAGGAATAAAAGTTGGTTGGTGGGTTTCTGCTTATAGCAACTGCTTATTTTATAACTTTTATTTCAAGCTTTTTCTTGAGTCTTCCCCTTCTTCTGGGCAGTACTGCAAAAGGTCTGTGATCTGTTTCTTGCAAGTAATGACATCCCAAGAAATACCACTTCTTTTTCCATGTGCAAGCTCTTTTCATCTCTGACTGAGAGCCTTGCTCTGTAGGATCACTCTCATGGGCTCTGCTATTTAAAGAGTGGAAGAGGTTTGGGCATTGGATGCTGTTGTGTATAATACTTCTCATATCCAGCACGAGAACAGATGGAAAGACTAGCACTGGGAACAGGGAAATAGGTTTGACTAGACCTGCTGTTGTGTTGTAGGTAATTAAATAAATAAAATAAGTAGCTGTGGTAGTGGATTATGCTAGTTTTCTGTTACACGTGGTGAAACTAAAAAGGAACCTGTTACTGTTTAAAGAAACTAAGCTGGAGGGGCTTGGCCAAGGTGGTTCCCTCCTTCCCTTATATCAAACTCAATAACCATGGGCAGTGGAGAGGGAGAGATTTTACCCAACAACTAAATACGGGGTAACTCCTACATAAAGGCTTCTATACCTGGCTTCTTTTTCCCCTGCTATTGCTTTCCTTGGATGTCTATTTTATACACAGCATTTGGGCCTATTAGTTGAGCTGGTTTTGGTAGGTTCAAAATAGGAACATGATGTTTTTGAGGCTAGGCAGCAAACCACAAAACTAGCTGAGCTGATTGCATGGTGCCTAAAGCTTCCTGGCACATGATGCAGCCCTGCTCTCCCATTATTTGCAGGCCTCCAGATGTGGAGGGCTGTGTACCTTACCCACACTGTTGCATTCTTAGGATCTCAGTAATGTGTGGACAACACTCAGGAGAAGTAGATGATTAACAGAATTCGAAGAGGGTGAGAATCTTTTACTAGGTATGTCCTCTTCAGAGTTTCTTACCAAGCTGCATAGGGCAACCTGCTGTGTAGGAGTCCAGGTATCCTAGCATCTGTACAACTGTAGGGTTTACCATTCTTGTTTTACAGAAATCCTTGGGACAGTAAAATAAGAATATTCACATACAGAATCTTTTCCAGCTTTGACTTCTTGGCAGACCTTTTGTTCAAGCAAGAGAAGTCTTGAGTTTCTTGGAGGATACCAGGAAAGAAGCAGCTTTACATTCTAGTCAGAGAGAAGCAATGGGAAGAAGCAAACCTGCCCTATCCAGAGGGCAGATTAGAGAGAAAGTAGCATTACAGGGAGAGAGGGACGTTTTAATTTATAGGCCAGAAAGATGAGTCTGGGTTTAAATAAGAAATTGTATATCCAGAGGGAAGCTTAGTTTGCAGTATGGTCATTCCAGGTTTTGCCAAGAGATGGGTTTCAAACACTCATCTTTTGAACACACCACCTTTCTTAGTGCCTACTAGTGCTCATCTCTCCGCATTGATGGCCTGGGTTCCCACGTGCCAGTCGTATCTGCTGGTTGTTAACATGTACCAGGTGAAAAATAGCATTAATCAGTATGTGCTTGTGAGACTAGTTCATGTGATGGTCTCTGATAAACACTGACTCTACTTGTGCCATTTACCTGTCCTGGAATGGAGGAGGAGGGCTGAAGCTCCTATGGTTAGGGAATGCTCTGGGGTTAAGCACTGTTTGGTGCACTGCTAGGAGCTTTAGAGTTAATACTGTCATCTGACAAGACCCCCAGTGCAGTAACTGCTTTTCCCTGGTTCTCAAAGGGAGTTCATCCATAGTGTGTTCATGCTGGGTTGTTATGCTTCTGTTACCTAGTGTCTGTGTCATCCCCTGACACCTTCTGCTTGGAGAAGTGCCAGCCTCATCTAAAGAGCCCCATCTGAGAGTGGCTGATAGCCAGTAATCCCTTTAGAAAAGTCTGTGCCCTGTGAGACCACTGTGCTGCAGATCCTGCTGTTACTAAATTTTGCATTTCACCCTTGGCTTTTTGCCAGGTCCCATGGGGAACTTGGTTTCCAGGAAGGAATTACAGAAAAGGAATAGTGGTTACTCCTTTCTAGGGTGCTGTCAGTCAGTGCTCATCCTTCCCTGTGGGCATGAAGCAGCCATAGAAGGAGGCTCATGTGTTAAGACTGAAATCCTCATAACCAAGACACAACAGCAACCAGAATACTTTGTGATGCTCTATTAAAATAATGCCTTGTGTGAGCATTTCAGGTCCTGAGACTCTCACCACATTTGTTCTTATGACCCTTTGTGCCTCTTTGAGGCAGAACAGCTGGTGTGCATGACTTCAAGCTAACTTCGGGTTCAGTTTAAGCTTAAATGTCCAGGCTGTGGAAGAGGGGCTTGGAAGTGGTAAGGTCCTGCAGTGACTAGAGGAGAACAGAGGTAGTGACTAAGGTTGAGCAACTGAGTCCTTTGGTTAACATCCAGTTTGCAATGTCCAGGCCATCCTACTGGCACCCTTTGACAAAGGTCAGCTGTGCTTTTTTCCACTTCTTACTCCACTCCCGTTTGTCAACATCAGCTGCTAATCATAGGCAGAGGAGAAACCACCTAAACGTGCAATAGAGCAGGACAGAGTGTGGATCCTTATACTTGTGTTGGAGAGGCATGCTAATCAAAGGCAAGAGACTCCATCTGCTTGACATAATACTGAGGACTGAGTACTTCAGTCTTTGAGAGAGAGTTGGTGGTCATAAAGTATGCTGGCTCACCTAGCAAGTTCTTAACCTTGCTCACTGAATTCAGCCTTCAGCCTCATGAAAACTTTGTGTTAAGACTCATTGAAACACACAGATCATCAGTGCAGATGCTTGTGAAACTTCACATTTTTCTTGGCTGTTACATTCAGAAGTAATGTGCAGAAAGACAGTTATGCTTGGTTTATTTCTCTTCTCTCATTCCCATCTGTTAAAAACAAACTCATAAACAAAAATTAATCTATTCCATCAGTTTTTATCTCTACCAGGCTGCTATTAAAAGACAGCTTGCCCTTTATAAAATGATCAGTTGGTATTGAACACCAGCCCATTTTTATTTTAGGATAGAAGAGGCATGTTTCACTTCCTGTAGCTCCTTCTGTGTCTAGCCACTTGTGGTCCACAAGCCCTATGTTGGTTGATGTGAAACTGACAACTTAAATGGTTGTGATTATTAACAGGAAGAAAGTGCCTGCGGATATTTGTCATCTCCTCTGTGTGGACTGTGTTTCTTCCATTACTACTTGATGTCATTCTCTGTGGCATCTTTAACACCTGCTGGGTTTATAGTCTACACTTTTTTGATTGAAAGCTTTTTGGCCAAGGATCTGGGCTAAAATTTGCACAAGTAGCTGGGTTCTAATTCTTATTTTCATGAATTACTTTGGGCTTATGAGGTACAAGCATGGTCCCATGGAATCAATCCCAAGACCTGTACCAGTAGTCACCTTTTAATTCACCTTCCCAATATACTTTCCTTTTCTATTTTCAGTGGTTTTTGGTTTAGGATGAGAAATGTGTATTTGGGTCAGAAAAGGAGCCTCTTGAAGGTGGTTGTTGTTTGGTGGCAGTGATGTTCTGAACAGGACTTCCATTGCCACATACAGCTTTTGTAATAAAGTATGTGCCCACAGTGCTGGGTGGATGCATTTTGTGTACTATGTAAAATCTGTACTGTGGCATCCACGACTCTGAGGAAGTAAAACAAATCCTAGGTTAAGGTTTGGGGTTTTGTGTGTGTTTCTTCTTTTTGGCTGTTTTTCCATTCTGTCCAAACCCTCCTTTTGGGGCAGGAACCAGCTTTCTGCTTTTTGTGAGTGGATACCCCGCTTGGCACATCAGCTAGCTAGTCCCATATAGCAACTTACAAGTAGTGTTCCTGTCTTCCTGCTGTAGTAATATTGACAGGAATTTTGCCTTGTCCCAGTAATTCTTTGATTATCTCAAACCTATGCAAGTGTGTGAGGCTGTCAAACAGTGCAGTGGTTGTTCAAAAGCGCTGCTGCAAATGGAAGTGCAGCATGAATCCAGGAAGCACAGTGGCATGCAGAGGTTTTGTAGAAACCAGTTAGTGTGCTGCTGAACAGTATCTGCTCTGTGCAGCTTGCACTCTAAGACGTCACAACTTCTATTTCAGGGCTGTGTCAAATTGCTTGAAGGTTTTTAGGGCTGGACCAAGCATCAACACAACACATCTTCCAAGTTTCTGTAAAAGTCCTAGTAAAGCAGTATCTAAAAATAGTGCTGATGTACAAGTGCTCCTTTATTTTTTTCCCCTGTTATGCTTTGCTTGCTTCTGGTTGTACGTTTATTCCATTTAAAGAGGGTTAGGTTTTTCTCTGAAGTTTTCACTGCAAATAATTGACTGCCTGCAAACACAATATGAAAGATAAGATAAAAATAAACAAACACTTGTCCTATAAAAGGAATGAAGACATGAGGCAGCTAAGCTTTGGAGCATCCAGCAGGCCACAGCTGTGTTGCTTGGAGAAGCAGAGCTATCCTTCTGGGTGTGTGCTTTGCTACTGGCACAGAGATTACTGTGCATACAATTTACTCAGTTCAGAGTAAGTTTCTGTCCCTGGCTAATCTTTTTCCCTTACAGAATGGTCTGGTCAAGTCAGAAACCATGTCCTGGATCTGCTGCCTCTGATGGGGGGAGCATAACTGTGAGGATTTCTGTTGTCAAGCAGTTGATTCCCTTCCAGTAAGCAGTTTATCCCATCTAAGACTTTTGTCTGCTTCTGGATGCGCCTCTGGACTATATAAGGAGTTTAGGTTGACACTGTTCATAAATCAGTTGTTTGGGAGGTAGGTGGGGTGAAACCACCTTATAGTGCTATACAAATAGACGTGAATTTGGTTTTCCCCACCTCTGTTAACTGAATGAGCCATAGAAGCATTTAGATCTGTCTTCTTTCTAAGGTGGATGGTGAAGCTATATGTGTGCTTGTAATGCATATGGGCGCAAAGTTCTGTTGTATCTTGCCCCGCACAAAGAGCTTTTGGAAGCTCTGTGTCTGTGGCTTGAAGATTTTAGACTTTGTCTCATAAATGTTACATTTTTTTTCCTTGCAGCTGTAGGTGACTCTCCTTAGAGCTTCTGTTAGTGATTCTTGGATTTGTAGATTCTTTTTCCTGTCAAAATACAGATTTCTGTGTCAGTACATGTAGAGGAACTAATAGCCAGGGTTTCCACAGCCACTATTCAGGTGCCAGTCACAGACATTGAGGACTGCTCATCGCTTTTGCATGAGCACAAGATGCTTTTAAGCCCCTTATTCCAGTGCTGCAGAGAGCAAAGGGATGAGGGCTCAGTGGTCCGTGACACAATGGGCATGGTTCTGATCACCTGCCTGCCTGCTGGGAACTGCCAGGGGCTGTTCTCCAGCGGTGGATCTGGCAGTGCTGTTGGTGGTTGATAGCTCAAGCAAGACAGCCCCTGTTCCAGCTACTCCCACTTACTTTCCTTTTTAATGCTTTGTTCTTTAGCAAAATGTTGCTTGTAAGGGAGGAGGGAGGAGATCCCAGGCTATTATCTGCTAAGTAGGTCGTAATTCTGGTAAATGATTTATTTTTTTCAAGCTTAAAATCAGAAGCAGACCTTAAGTGCCAGTGTCAGAGCACTGAGATTATCCCTGCTTCCCGAATTGCAGTGCTTCATCTTGGGGAATCATTGTCTGGCCCTTTTAGGAAGGGAATGCCACTGGAAATGAAAGGAGAAAGTAACTCTAAAACCTCATGGAGAAAGTGTTTCTTCAGCTGCTGTGTTGTTTTGAAAGGTTTTTTTTTGCTTTGAAATAGCTCCTCTGGGGTACAGACTCTCTCTTTACCTGTTTTTTATTAAGCAATGGAATTTGGAAAGGAAAGTGTTAACAGCAGCAATCATCATCACTGGCTGTGTCTGCTCTGTGAGTGTCCATGCTGTACTGGTTCATCTTTGAAAATCTTACCCTGCTGTACAGACTGCTCAGTAGGGGTCTGGTGTGGATTTCTTGGGTTCAGCCTGTATTTTGGCACAGTCAAATCCTGTTCCCAGAGAGCTGGAACAACTGACTGATCCTCTACACTCTGTGTGTGTGTATATATATAATGTGTGTGTATATGTGTGTGTATGTACATGCACTTGGTGTATATATTTTGTGTTTCTTGACACTTTGTGTCCAGAGTGTTTGCATAACAAGCTTCCTTCACCACAAGGGAAAGAGAAGGTCTTGTGCAGGAAAGTGGGGTGTGGGGACACCCTCTACCTCACCCCCCTGAAAATCCATTTATATTGTGACTTGCCTTGGAATGAGTCCTCGCTGTTGTCAGTCCTTAGCTACGTCATCTGCAGTGCAGCAATAGTGCAAAGTCTTCTTTAGGGCCTGCAGCAGAGAGAGCTCTTTTCACAGGTAAGCCCTTCTCTTTTGCTCTCTTCTCCTGCTGGTCTGAATTATAGCTTTTGAATGCCCTTGAAGTGTATGTGGCAGTCATAGCTGTCTGCACAGGCAGCCAGATTGATCCTGCCTGGGTCTGTGTGCCTCTGCATTTTCACAGCTCTACTTGAAGTATTAGGGAGCCACAAGAGCTCAGTTCTTGGTCCTAGTGCAAAGTTGACTTGCTTGGCATGAGGGCTCTAATCATTTCCTATGATTGCTGCTGTCTGAGCAGCAGCTCTGCTTTGGGTACAGAAGGAAGTTGTTGGGGGACACTCTTACCTACATAGGCTGTTGCATCTCAGTTGGGACTGATGTGATCCTGTTTTCCTTTGGATGAAATTTGTTGGCATTTTAGTGCTTCCCCTTGGCAAGACTTCAAAATCACTTGTTAGCTCATTAATGCTGAGGGATAGCAGAGTGTAACTGTACATGGTGCTGTAACACATCTGTGTTACCAAATTAAGCTCCTGCTCATCCCATATTTTAATAAAATCTGAACAGCAATGAATCAGTCAATGATGCTGAAGTGTAAACCAGCATTCTTGGTGTCTGATGGAGCATACCATGTGCTCACACTGAGAGGTCTTTCCTCTCATCTGCTCTTCAGCTTCTCTGAGAACTCTGACTGGCACCACTGTGCTGCTTGCTCTTGAATCATGTTTTTCTAAATTTATACTTCACAGTCATAATAATTGGAGGAAGACTTCCACTTCTAAAAGCATATTCTGCAAAGGCAGCACAGTTTGGGAAGAAAGGTGGTGTGGTATGCCAAGTGAGAACTTAGTAGCCCAGAACCAACCTTGACATGTGACTCCAGCTTATGTTTATCTTACCTTGTGGTTTCAAGGCAGAAGAGATGGGGAGTAGATGGTGTTTATTAATGCTGGTAGGGATCTATGTTTTACCTTCAGCATCTTTAATTAAAAAAAAAAAGTCTACCTTGCCATGGTAATGAATGACACAAACCTGTTTTTTCTTCTCCAGCCTGATGACAGGAAGACACTGAGCTTGGGCAGCAGCTGTGTTCAGGAAAGGTTGTTAGTGGTGTAGGCAGAGCCATCTGCCTAGCAAGGCATTTAGCTTGGGTTGCTTGTTCTAGGCCAAGATGGTAAATCAATAGTTTATTTTTTACAGTGCAGCAAGTCAGATGTCAATGGGTAGATTTACAGTGTAAACAGGAAGATGGTGGCTAGCTTTATTGGTTTCTTAGTGTCCTAGATGCACTAGTGAGAAAACAATATGAAGGAAAATACAAGCCAAAGCAACGCATCCTGAAAGAGGTTGAAGATCTAGAAACAGAACAGTATTCTTATTAGACACATTTACTGTGTTTTTGAATAGACTTTAATCCTCCCTGCTGCCTAGGGCTGGTCCTCCCTGCCCTTCCCTTCCCATCCCACAAAACTGTCAGTTCAGTCAGACTCTTGTTTTAACAGGCACTTTCCTCTCTGCATGGCAATACTTTTTGGTCTGCTCTAGTTAAATACAGGAAATGGAATATATACATTGTGGGGTGTGTTTTTTTAAACAGATCATGCTGTGGCAATTGGTCCATTTCGTTTCTATTAATTTTCTAGTCTCTTCTACTCCTCTGGAGATTCCTGTTGTCAAACATTTGAAGTGGCTGCAAAACTCTGAGACAACTGCGAAGAACAAAATAATAAATGTGTTGATTGTGGCTGGAATTTTCCTCCATTCACCTGACAAATGATAGAGCCACACTAGGTGTGAGAGAAGCAGCCCTCCCAACGTAGTTAGTACATGCAGTTTCCTTTTAGGCTTTGTCACTAGGGGTTTTTTATAGAAATGAAATGAAGGCTGCAGTTTGAGCACAGCAGTAGTGCTGACCTGAGCAGTCACATGTGCTCCATCCTACCTCTGTGCTCTTATGCTGATGTATTGTGTGGAGATGATCAGTGAAATGGAATGGGGAACTGCTCTGGATTATAAAATAACACTCTTGCCAGTTATTTTTAGCTTAGCCAATTCCTCCTGTGGTTTGCTGTGCTCCCTGCAAGTACATCTGTCACGGGATGGTGGGGGAGATGTGGACAGGAACCAATGAAGAGTGGAGACTGCTTGAATCCTAATAGCTCTCATAAAGCAGCCCCTGATTTGTTGGGAAACAGTCTGACTTCTGGGTTCTTCTCATTACAGCTGTGTGTGGTTTATTGTTCTTTACTTGTTTTTTTGGTTTTGGGTTTCCTTTTTATTACCTTATTTTTCATGGAAACCTTTTCTGTTTCGGTCAGCTTGTACCTCTGATCTAGTCAGTGTTAAAGCTTCTGGTGTCTTTGATGGAAAGCCACATGTACATATGAATGTATCTGCCTGTCCATGTATTTTTATACTGAAAAAAGTCTTTAATTCTAAACAACCAGGCCTGAAATTTACTTTCTAACTGTTAGACTTGCAGTGAATGAGAACAGCTAAACTTGGTGCACAATCCTGACTAAGGAATGGAAAAGAAAACTGGAAATGTGTTCCAGTTTGCTCTGGGATTTACTTTGCCAAGAACATCCCAAGGCCTGACTCTCAAACTGAACTGAACATGGAAACCTTTCCAGTCTGTCTGGGAAAACATAGAACAGGAGAAGAATCTAAATGCAGAGACTCTAGATGGAAACAGATTGACTTTCAGCTCTCTCCAAGGCAGAAGCCTGAGAGGTATTCATCCATGTTATGGGGTGTTACATTGTGCCATGTGACTTAGTGGTAAACATTTAGGACAAACAGTAAAAAAGAAAGGGCAACAGGAGTTTAATTGTTTTGGGCCCTGGCCTGCACAGTGTTAAGTATTCTCATGTTCTTCCTTGAATGGATGGTACCTATGTAATTTAGACCTGACTAGAATTTCTGTCTTTACCTCTTAAGAGCCAATCATGCTGGGAATGTGCCTCATTCATATATGTGTCTGTCAATGCAGTGATTTTTAGGGCTCTTAAGTGATGGCAATTCAACCTTTTAAGTTCTTTGGAAGGCATGTAGCAGCCAGTAGGATATAGGCATTGTCAGCTGTCACAGAGGTTCACATCTTGCCTTCTGCCATAACTGTGGGTAACTTTCTTTTCTAATGTGAGTTACATACTAAAATATACAAATTGCTGTGGAGACACCCTGTATTTGAAAGGCCACATCTTCTGAACATGTGACCTGTCTTCTTCCTAATCAGAACTGTTATCATCAGTTGGACTCTTCTGTCTAGTTTGTGGTGTACAGTGGTTGTGCTTTTCCCCCAGTTATTCAGTTTGATTGAATCTGATCCAAGTGTCAGATGTCTTAGGGAGATGGGAATTTACACCTCTGCTACTCTTCCCTTGCCAACCTCTGTAGCATGTGCTATCTCAAAGCCTGGCTGAATGTGATGTGGGGATGACAGCTTGGTCTGCACTGCTTAGTATGTAGCACTCTGTAGTTGCTAAGCCAGAGTTGTCTGAAGCAGAGATGAGCAGCAGGGAGGTTGTGCTGGCTGGCAGAAGGGAAATCTTTGGAATTTGCATGCTACAGTGCAGTCTTGTCTGCTAGAAGATGGACTCCCTGGATGATCACGTTAGCTTCCTGAATTTTTCTCTCATGATAGTGACTCCCTCAGTAGCTGTAGTAAGCAGTTCTTTCTGTCCTGTGTGAGGATGCCTTTGGCTTGCCTAAGGTAGAGAATGGTCTCCATAGTCATGAGCTTCACTCTGCATGGGTGTTAGATGAGTGCAAAATGCAAGAGCATGTCTCAGTAGCAGGCTGCTACAGATAGATCAGACCTGTCCTCTAGTCTATGCATGAACTCTTCACAGAATATATGGGCAGATTAAAGAAGTCTGGTATTTTTTAGATGTTTAACGATCTGGGTTTGACACCTTAAAGATTAAAGGTGGACTGCAGTTATTTCATCTCCTAAAGACTTAAGAGTGCTGTCTGCTCCAAGGATAAAGCTCATCTGTGGTAGAGACAGAAGTTTCTTGAGGCTGGTTTGTCTATGGCCTGAGACCCCTTGGGGGAGGGAGGGTAGAGAGAACCACCAGCTGTCTTGCTGCTTCCATGTACAAGGAACATTGCTTTCTCCTCCTTTCATCTCAGAAATAAGATGCAGTTCTCGAGCTCTTCATGCACATGTGCTCTCATATGCACACAAAAACACCCTTACCCTTAAAAAAAAGAAACATTGGGCAAACTTTGCATGTGACAGATAGTTGTTTCTGCAGCCAATTAACTGCTGCAGAAAGATGACCAATTACAATGGGAGAGGTGAGGGTGTAAACCTGAAATGGATACAGTGATTTCAGGAAAATCTGCCAAAGTTTTGGATTCACAGACCTCCATTTTTGGTTGCTGTATTAGCAGGACAGTGGAATGACAACTACAGCTATGTATTTAGAAACCTTCCTTCCTGGGGTACTGTTCCCTTTCATCCTGTTCCCTAAGGAGTGTTTCACTGCAAGCTGTCAACATAGAGCATGCTTTCAGAACCCATTTCATGTCTGCCTGCAGAAGGAAAACTGCAGTTAGCTGCATTGTATGAAGCTGCATGGTATGAAACTCTGCCTTGGTTTTGTGTGCTGCTGGCTGTTTCCTGTGGGTGGGCTATGTTTAGGTATTTCACTGCAATTCTGCTTCTGCAACCCAGGCTTCCAAACAGCTTGTTCAGCAGTGGTATCAAGATAATCCTCTGTGGACATTTTTCTTCTGTGGCAGGTGATGGGGTGCCTTGTGCTTAAAAATATGTTAAGGGTGAGTGTCAGGAGGAGGGAGCCAGGCTCTTCTCAATGTCATCCAGTGTTAGGACAAGAGGGAATGGGAGCAAGCTGGACCACAGGAGGTTTAGTATTAACATGAGGAGGAACTTCTTTCCAGTGCAGGTGCCAGAGCACTGGCCCAGGCTGCCCAGGAGCCTGTGGAGTCTCCTTGTCTGGAGACATTGCAGAGCTGCCTGGATGTATTCCTGTGTGACCTGGTCTAGGTGATCCTGCTCTGGCAGGGGGGTTGCACTAGATGATCTTTCTAGGGCCCTTCCAACCCCTGACATACTGTGATACTGTAGGAATCTATCAGCACTGATAGTTGGATTCTCTTCATGTGCTTAATGGAGAAATACAGTTTGAAGCCATTGGCAGGCTTGGAGATAGCTTTTGTTACTTTTTGCCTTTCTGTTTTCATGCTCATCTATTACTGAAGAATGAATTGGCAAATTAATGGGATGTATTTTGTTGCTAAATGAACTGGTTTTGTATTTGACTGGGGGCTTGAGGTTTCGCTTAACACCTTTACATGTAGATGTACTGTCTTTCTATAGAGAGAGATACAGAGCATGAAGTAGGTAGTTTTGAATCTGTTTAGCATGTTAGTGGAGCCTTTTCTTCACCAGCCTGAGAAGAATAAAGCCATAGAGATTTGATATGGCAAGCATATCTGGTTGTTTTTTTTCCTTTTGGTATTTAATCTTCTTTCTGGGTCAGGCTCCTGATATAGGTAGACAACATAATTACTGGATCCCAGTTTTGTGCAAAAGTGTACAAAGTATTGAGTGCACTATTTTCTGGCTTTGGAGATGATGATTCAAAAGATGTCAAGGAAATAAGCAAGATACTTAGTCTTCCATAGCAGAACTGTGTTTTTCAGAAAGTGCTGCTGTATGCCTTAGACAATTGCATTCACAGCCAAGCCACACTTATATACTTCCATGTGTGCTTAGCACTGGGCCCAAATCCCTGATCCCTCTCCAAGTAGCCTGGCCAGCACTAGGAAAGAAAATGACATGATTCTCTATTGTTTATCATCAAGCGAACAGTAGTATGTTAAAAGCTGGAGCAGTAAGGCATGTTAGTAACTTAAAGGTTACAAACAAAACAAAACAAAAGTTGCATTCTGATAATTTATCCCCAAACCACCCATGTGTAAATCCCAGGAATTGGCTAAGCTTCAGCCTAAAGGAAACTCAAGCAGTGTTTTTCCAATATGATGCCTTCAGTTGCACTACAAGCTTTTAAGTATACCCAGCCCTGAACTACCATGCATGAACTAGATCTGTGCCATGAACCAGATCAGAGAGATGATCCAGCTTAGAAGGGAATCGTCAAAGATGTTTTTCTTTGAGCTGGCCGAGTTCTTTATCTGGACCATAGACATCTGTGGGGTTGCAGAACTAAGGGGATGAGAGGGGAAAGGGCCATGCAGTGGTTTATGGCTTTGTGGGGGAAACCTTAAACTCCTATTGCTGCCAAGAAAATGCATTGACAAATTATGACCTCACACATTCCCTGGCATAGAAACAGTCAGATGGTGCAGACTGCCTTAGCTCTCCTTTGCTCTACAGCTGCAGGAATGTTTTCGGAGTGAGTAAAGACTTTACAAACTTGTGCTAGCCTTGGTACCATTTACAATGAAGCCACAGTGATGTGGGCCTTTGGCAGGAGGTGTAACTCCCCCTCTCCCTACAGATTCTACCTATATACTGAGGCAGGCAGGTCTGAGCTGCTGTGGCTTCACTGCTCTTTTAGCAGGATTAGCTGGAGCACAGCTAGCTTGGAAGCTTCTCTGCATGCTGCTCTTAAGCCTCTCAGGCAGCTATGGATGTTGTGATGCTGTGAATGTATGACACATGCATTTGAATCATTGTGTGGCCCTGGATTAGATGCAGCTAATCGTTCTTTTTACTTAGAAGTTAATTTCTTTTTCCCTTCCTGCTTTCAAGTTAGATCTATGACTTGATTTGGTATTCCCAAAGAATGAACATGGCACTTAGCAGGAAGGGTGTAGGCAACAGGACACAGGAACAGTGTTGTTGTGCTGTCTCTGAGTGCTAGTGAATTTGTGACTAACTGTAAATTTGTTAGATTCTTCCTTACCCTCCAGCCAGGAGAAATTTCAGGCAGTGAGGGAAAGGAGCAATTTAGAAGATGGGAGAAACAGGAAAATAAAGAAAAGGAATATTAAGTTTGAGAAAACCAGAAGATTAAAAGGAGAGAGACATGACAAAAGAGGTGAGAGGATGGGAGCAGTAACTGAGTAGGGGGATGGTGGAACAGATACTTATAAGCTGGAGCAAAGCAGGGCCAGGGAGGCCATTGGTGTCTGAAGCAAAGGTGGGAGTAAATGCTTAAGGTTTTTAAGAGAGTGTATGAACTGATGATGAGCCTTTGTAGTCTGAGGTGGTTCACTGGACATGAAGATGGTGCTGATGCAGGAGAGGGATACTGTAAGAAAATATCAAAGAGCCCGTGGTAGATACAGCTACTCCTAGGTACTGAAAGGCCTCATTTCTGTAAGTCACGGCTGCTGCTCTTCTGTGTGGGATTGAATCTCTTACAGATTACCCAAGGAGGAGGAGAAAGGGAGCCTGCTGGTGAGGTGAGAAAAGCATGACATATATGGCATGGTGTTCTCAGTATCTCTCTCTGATGGTCTCTCAGCACAACATGTTTGAGCCCATCATCCTTGTACACCTACCCTTTTTGCTTAGTTGTCCCTTGTCAGCAACAGTCCACTGTTTCTGTTTCATCTTCCTTTGGCTCTGATGGTTTGGTTACTGATGAGTTACTGTCTGTCCTTAAAAGGATAAGGACCCTCTTAATGCTCACCCTGCCTGAGACACTGGCTAAGAAACTAAGCACTCTTGCTTGGGCCCAGCTGCTGTCTCCCTGTGCCATCTACAGTAGCAGCACCCAGAGCAGCTGGAAGTGTCTGAGCAGGTGAGCTCCAAGCTCTCATCTCTTTGCTCCTAGGCTTTTTGCTTCCAGGTAGAGCCTGCACAGCCTGTGCTACACAGTGCTGGGTTTAGGAGCTTTGAATAACCTAGTTTCCCTAGCAACAGTGTTCTCTCTAATCACAGATACAAGTCTTCCTCTGTTGTTAGTGTTAAGACTTGCGTAGTCTGTCTGGCTGCGGTAATACTGTGCTTCTGTTGGAGAAAAGGTACAATAAAAGCAAGAAGTTCCTTCTGCCCTGGAGATAATTAAAACCTCCATAGGTGGATTTCAGTGCTGTGTGAAGCAATAATAGAAAGAAGAGGGATTATAACTACTTCTAAGCTTTTTAATGTGTGAAGGATCCCTGGAGAATACAGAAATAAAGTTTTAAATTCTGTGTGGAGCTTTCTGTGCACGATTCTCATGGCAGCCTGTGACACTGAGAGATTCATTCCTTGTTGAGATGTGTTATTTTCATTTTTATGGATAGGAGACAAAGTGATTCAAAGGCAGACTGGCTCTTGTTGCAAAGCTAGGAATAAATCTTTTCTTCTGAGCCCAAGTCCTTCATCTGCCCTTTCCTTCAGTTTCAGATAAAGGTTTCCCTGTGCAGCAGAGAGAATGTGTTATGCAAGGTAGAAGTGTGAAGCCTGTTTTTTAGCAGGAGAAAGTGAAGAAAATGAAAATACTGTGATTCACTGCAAGCCTTTCTGCTAATATATTTCAGTCTGCATTCACTCCCCCATTAACACAAGTGGAGCAAACTACAAATTTTGAAAGTGAGCATTAGGAGTGAAAGAAATTTTCCTTCCTTAGTTTCTGCACAGCAACGTGGTCTTGTTACTGCATGAGTGCAGGAGAAACTGGTTTGAATAAGAGTAGTTTGAAGGAACTTCTGAAGGGAAAAGAAGTCTTGCTTGATCAAAGGCATGAAGCCTACAAAGGCACCCAGTTTTGATGTTTCTGCTTGAATAATGCCAGTGTTAAATTGCCAGTAATATCTTGCAGGCCTCCTGGGTTAGAGAGTTGCACAGGGGACAGCTGAATGGAAAACAGATATGTGCACTTCTTCACTGAAGTTATAGTGTTAGGGGGTTTTTGAGGGGGGGGGGCTTGTTTGTTGTTTGTTTGTTTTTTAATATAGCATAAATAGTGCAGAGGTGCAAGGAGACACCCATCCTCCTCCCTATTTATGATTCTGGTTTCTGGAGTCAAAGCAGTCCCTTAACCTGCTGGCCAAACAGAAGACCATCCATCTTGTGTGTGGGGAGAGTGTTTTGTGTTTTTAGTTTTTCTGTTTAGTGTCTCCTTGCCTGTTTGGATAGTGCAAGGTGGGGCCACGCATTCTGTTCCATGTTCTTTTAGCCAAAGAGCTTCTGACAATTCCAGGGTGAATTTTGTTTGGCTTGCAGGTGTTGTAGATGTTATCCAACTTTGGCATATCTAAAAATCTCGTTCGTGAGTGAGCGTCCTTATTTCAGCAACTTCCTTTCAAGCCTCCATTTATCTAATCAACTTAATAGTGTCTTCTAAATGCTTATGGAGCTCTGGAAACCTCTAATATTGAGACAGAAGTCACTTCCAGGGAATATGTACTACTTTTTTACCATCCCCTCCCATCACCGTTCCTGTGGTCTTGCACAATCTAATTAGTCTTTTGAAGAACTCTGAGAGCTTGAGCACAAGGTAATACCACAAGTGAGTAGGTGACATAAAACTCATTGAGCTTGTTAAAATAATATAGCCATGGTCCTTCAGCAGCCTAAAGGCCTGGTATAGAGCTATTATTTAGCTAGGAGGTATTTGGTGTGAACCAAGGCAGAGGCTAACTTCTACAGTGAGTTTATTGTTGGATTTTCAGTATATTGTTTGCGTAAATTCCGTAGACCAGCTCTCCATCCTCAGTAAGCCACATGGATCAAGTTTTGTTCTGTTCCACACAAAGTTCACATCCTTTACTGGAATGAGTCATGCTTTAAGTGAGTTTACTGTGAGGGAGGAAAGTGGGCTCTGAAATGTTACTCCTCCACCCTGCCTAGTGATGTAGAACAAGATTATTAGTATGCTTGGCAACTGCTGCTTATTATTTTCACAGAACCTGGATATTTGTGAAAGCAAGTAAAAATTGGTTCTACTTTTTGAAGTGTGAATTTAATGCATATTTTTAAACTTGTAAGACAAAAGATTTTTTTTTTAACCTTTTTTTTTTTTTTTGGTGGCTTTATCTTCATAAGGTTTGCCTGCTACTGTAGAGCTGGATCTAGCTTGGCTCCCTGTGTTTATCAATTTTGGGAGAAGAATAGCATTTTATGACTTGTAACTGAAAGAGGAGGAGGAGGAGAAACTCTAGCACCTTGCTTTCAGTGGCCCATGCATGGCTGTTACTGTTACACCCAGGACATTTCTGGGCATTGGCAGGTGAGAGTGCTTCACAGGCCCATGTAAGTTCTGTGTAAGGTTGTCTCCAGCTTCTCTCAGGCAACATATATAGGATTTGCTGCCACTGTGCAGAAAGCAAATTTTATTCCTCTCTTTCTTTATCAGAGAAGTAAAAGACCTTTTAACCTATGGCAGAGGGAGCTGCTTAGTGTGTGTCCTTAATACAGATTTTTGCATAAACAGTCTCTAGTGTGTTCGTTTGTTTAGGTAGTTAGTGTCAGAGTTGAGGAGGAGGGACAGCCAATAAAAGAGGGCCTGCCTCTCAGGGTTTTATTTTTGGAAGTAGGCCAGTTCACTTGACATGGAAGACCTTTCTTTCCTAGTCCTCTTGTTCCTGAGAGATCTGGAAAGAGTTAGGTTTCTCCCCTGAGCTGTGTATTGTCTATGATTGCTAAACTGACAGGGCCATCATCTGTTCTTGTTCTAAAGAAAAAACAAGGTCTGGTTCCCCAACCCATTGCATTCCTATAGCCAGGCTGCATAACTCTTATGGAGCCTGCTAAAGGATTTATTTTGACAGTAATGCTTTTGAGGGAAGACTTGAGAGGGAGCTGCAATTAGGTGAACCCCAATGTTGACTCTACTTTCTAGGACTTGAAATGAGTGAAGGTTTGATGACAACATGAGTTTAATTAAATTTATACCTCCACTTGATCTCTATTTAACTATCACTGACTCTGGGTTTACTGATAAGTAATCCTAATAGCTGGGAGGCCAGCAGTGCCTCGGTTGTCCAGCCTGTCTCCTGTCCAGCTTGACTGTGACCAGGCAGCTTTTTCTCCTGTGTTTTGCAGATGCTTCATTCAGTGGCACACCACCTAGCTATGCATATGATGCAGACCGTGCTGAAGAGCAGAGGAGACATCATGATATGATGCCTTACATCGATGACTCGCCATCCTCCTCACCTCACCTCAGTTCCAAGAGCCGGGGCAGCCGAGACACTCTGTCCTCAGGGTCTCTGGAATCTACAAAATCAGTGAGTCCTTTCTTGCCTTTTTGGAGTCAGCCAAGTCTTGTAAATAAGCAAGGGGTACTGCTTTTAAAGGGAGCAAAGACAGCACTGAAGGGCAGACTGCCTGACATACTATAGTAGTGTCTGATTGACATTGTATATTTAAAGCTCAATTGAGGCTTCTAGCTAAGCCTAAACTTCAGGGATAGTGTTGTATGTATGATTTTTAAGTCTTAAGTTTTTCACCCTTTATGAAATTTAGTGGAGAGAATTGGTTTATAGCTGATGAGAGGGTCTCTATATACCAGATATTTTGGAAAGGAGACTCTGGAATGAAACATCCTACATTATAATGTTTGTACAACTGTGCATATGGGTTGTCATTGCCTTTCACAGTGTAAGAGTTACTTTCAGGTAAGTAAAGGCTTTGGTAAAGCATCTAGAATATAAGGTCTCTTTCACCCTCTGAAAATGGAGTAAGAAGAATTAAAACTGCCAGCTCTGAAGAATGGTGATTTTGGGTGGGAGATGGTCACTTCTTATAATGAATTTGACTATTCATTAAGTAGCTGTCTATATAATCAATTATGGTAGATGAAATGTTCAGAAGGGACCACCTACCATTAACCTGTGACCTTCAGGCTATCTTGCTTTATTGTTGTTTCAGGTTCAGTTGTATGGTTATAGCTTGGAGCTTAAGGAAGATTTCTTAGTTTTTACAGTAGTCTTGGTAGAGAGTCTATTGCTTGCCTTGGTAAATAACTATTGACTCTGCTGTCTTCACAATCAAAACTGCCTTAGTTTCTGCTTGAACTAATCTTTTTGACTTTCAACCTTTGTTTCTCTTTAACCTTTTGCTTCTTTAACCTTTAACCTTTTACTTGTACAGTACTTCAATCTCAAGTTGCTCTTTCCCTGTCGTCTGCAAACTTTTGGTTTCCCCGAGTCATTCATAAAAATGTTTAATAGCACAAAGAGAACTGTCACTTCCTTCCTACTGTATTTCCAAGAAAGTGTAGCCAAACAACCTTGAATTCCCATGTTGTAAATGACACTTCGAAGTCTGTCATTTAAGAGGTTTAACATATGTGTTGGCTTTATATTTTTCTGTCTATTAATTAAGATGTCATGGTAGAAGAAGATGGATATTCTACAGATGTCAGTGTACATGTAAATTAAGACCATCATCTTTATCAGACAGTTTTATTTATCTTACATCAAAACAATTTCAAGAGTGTGACAAGGTCCACAAACTATTGCCACTTAGCATTCATTATATACATCCTTCTGTTACTTTCTATTGGTTAGTGCCATATCTTATAACTCTCTTACTTTTTCTAGGATGAATGTTAAATTAAGAAGCCTACTTGAAACAGTGCTCTTGTTCTTCTTTCTCATTTATAAAACACTATTGTCAAGATCTCCTAAGTTTTATTAAGTACATATATTGTTGATATTTGCCTAATTTTGTTCGAGTGTGAAGTACAGAGTCTAGTTAGCTGCTCATGCCTTAGTTTATTAATTCTGAGGGGTTTTTTTTATCTCTCAAGATGAGAATTCTTGTCATATGTAAGAGGCTTTTGGACGAAGAAATGATCAGTAGTATATTCAAAAGCTCCAAGCACATTTTGGTATTGGTTTGAGATTTCCAGGTTCTGTTTCTCAGGATGAAGGAATAATGCTATGTGACTACATATGGCTGAGAGTTATCTTCAAAGGACCAGTTGTCAAGTGCATGTGACTGGAGGCCTGGAAGAGACATTGCCTAATATTTATTTCTTTATTTGTTTGAATATTGCCTCATAAGCATTGAACAGGAGTTAATTTCAAAGTTACCTTAATAATGCTAGAAGTCTGCCTTCTTAAAAATAATGTTTAACATAAATAACTGCTTTCTTCTCTCTGAGTATAGAAAGATATCTTATGGCTTCCAAAAGAAAGAAGTATCCTGATACAGATGATTGTTGTAATTGTGAATCTCAACCACATTGGTTGGTTCTTCTGTATTAGCCCATATATGACAAAGCAACTCATGAAGGATGGTCCACAGCAAGGAGGAGAATTTATATATGGATGCAGTATTTCCCAAATGAGTTAACCTTTCATCATGAGTTGTTAGATGGCTTTTACTGCAGTTGTGTTTTTAGCTGCAGTGAAAAAGACATCAGCAACAAAATTATGTCAAGCACATAAAATGTTTCTGTTTTCTTTTTCATTACACTTGATTAGCAGAAAATGGTGGGGGTTTTTGTTTACATGTGTTTCCTTTTATAGTTGTCTCCTTGTCCTTTTAATTCTTTCTTGGGTGCCTGCAATTACTTCTGAAAATTTTAGATTCTCTCTATGACCAGTTTCTAGAAATCAAACAATTAACTGTATGTAACAACACAGCATGGACAACTATATACACCACTTTGACAAAATACTAAGATTGTAAAGGCATTCAGAAGTTAAGAAGTGCCTGTGGTTATCCAGCCTTGCCTTGGGCCTATAGCCTTGGTATGAAACTTTATGATAACTTTGAGTTATGCAGTCATGTCCTGATTTTGTTATGGGGCTCCTGAATTGTTCAGTGTGTATAGTAGGTGATGCTCACAGGATTCAGTATTTTATCTCTAGAGCTGTGTGTACACCTTATTTACAGGACTCCGTGCAAACTATACTCTGAGTACTGAAGTACTCATTTCCTTCTGGCATGACTATTAAGTCCAAATACAGTTGGAATGCTACACAGGTCTTAATTATCCTTGCAAGGTTCCTGTGAGATAAGAGGATGGTATGTTCACTACCCACAGGTAATCAAGGCAGCCAGATTGTATGAAAAGCATCTGCTAATTTTGGATGCTTAATGTGAGATGTGTAATGTACTGCAAAACCAGATTCTAACTTGGAGTGCAGTTTTCTTCACATTTAAAGTAAAATTCCTGTGATTTGACTTGCAACCAACAGCTAGCAACAGTCAGACACCCAGGAAATGGAAAATATTGCAAGCAGTGATTTTTTTTTATATATTTTTTCCCAAATAAAAGTGTTTCTAGTAATTCACTTGGACACAGACACCCACAGACATAGCAACATGCTGGTGTGATATTCATCTGCCTTACCAACCTTCATCCTGGAGACTGGGTTGTTGCTATCTGGGTATTAAGGGCATTTTACTTTGACATATTTTGTGGGCTTGCTCTAGGCTTTTTATTTTTCTGCCAAGTGTTTGACTAAATCCTTCCATCTCCTTATAGCAACTATAGCCTTTAGTAGGATAGCTCATCAGGGTTCCACCTGGGCTATGCAGCCACCACTGCAAAAGCAGTGCCTCTAAGAGAGTCTCTTCCTGGACTGTTTGTGGAGGGATTTGATGTTGTTCCCTCAGTATGTGGGGTAACCAACTGCTGGCACCTCAAGTTCTGTGAGGGCAGCAACTGACTTCTAGAAGGTTTGTAGTGTCCTGCACCTTGTTATTTGGAATCTGTTTTCCAATTCCCACCACCACCTGCAGACTAAAGGACATTGGCTGATCTGTCTCCAAACTGTGCCACTTCAGCCACCTCTTACACATTCATGTTTTACCTGCTGTGTGTCCATTGCACAAGCAGCTGTTGCTATCCAAGGAGGAGTGACAAGACATGCCCCAGCATTAGTTTTGTCTGTGACCCAGAGAGGACATAATCACTATGGGTGTTTGTAGTGTGGGTCTCAGCATCTCCCAGCTTGTCATCTTGTGGCAGAGAGAGCTTAACAAGTGTTTGCATTGAGCAAGCTAGGTTGTACCTCCTCTTCTTGCTCTTCCAGAATCTCGTGCTGAGCTGCTGATGTGTGTCCTGGCATAAAGCCAATGCTTTGACAAACTTTGACAGTTGCTCTGAAGCAAGCTTGCAGGGGAGAGAGGAAAAAGGAGAAATAGCTTCCTCTAATGCTTAAGTTGTTTGTTTATTTAACTTAAGAAATGATATAATTTTCTTGTGCTTTGCTTTCTGTATTAGTTGAACTGTTGGGATTGAACTTTCAAAAAATCCAGGAAACCTGTGTTGGAAAATGTCAGCCTAAATGTTTGGCAAATAAGACAGTGCTGGTAGCTTCAGAAGGTGTCAGACAATGTTTGTAATAGGTAGTAAAAATTCACTACCCAGAAGGAGAATGTGTCTGTCTTCCCCATAAGCCAGGCTGAAAAGTGGAGGAGATAACCTGGATAGAGTTAGTGGAGGACAGAAGGAGAGCTTGCTATAGTATTCATGGGACACAGGGAAGTGTTGGCACAGCTGGAAAGCTAGTGACTTGACACCCTTCACTAGAGAAGAGTTATTGCCAAGACTTGTGGAGTGAGTAGCTTGCAGCTTGGAGGCTAAAGAGAAGATGGGAAGCTACTCATGTGGGAAGAAATTAGAGTAGAAATAAGAAAAGTCTTTCAAGATCTCACCAACAAAGCTAGGCTCAAAGACAAGTGTGGATCTGAGGGTGTGCAGCTCTGTGGAGGTGGGTGCAGGGCAGCCAGTGGAAGAGCAAAGCTACTTCCACTCCCCCAGGAAATAAGGGAAGTCATATTTTTAGAGTTTAGAAGGTGAGGTTTTTGCCAAAATCGCTCTCTCCCATTCTTGTATATATCATGCCCAGGGAAGCAGAAGTGCTAAAGCTGAGTGACCAACTCCTGCTTTCTGTTCTCTTTGTAGGGGAAGTTGGCTGTTTATTAGAGATTTCCAGGTAGAATTTCTCTTCCCTTTTCCACTGTGCAATCCATGGTTGGTGCAGCATTGGCATCCATTGCTGGTCCTCAGACCAGATTCTTTTGTTCTGTGTCTGCCATCTATGCAGAAAGGAGGGCTGGCAGAGCAGGTTGTGGACTTCTCTCCTACTTTGGTCTCAAGTGGGTCCAGAAATGTTGAT
This sequence comes from Bucco capensis, assembly GCA_013396975.1. Classification (NCBI taxonomy): domain Eukaryota; kingdom Metazoa; phylum Chordata; class Aves; order Piciformes; family Bucconidae; genus Bucco; species Bucco capensis. The sequence continues at coordinate 178,552 of VWZO01009464.1, read as the reverse complement.
CTCTGAAGCTACATCAAGATATGGGATTATTTCTCTGCTTGGTATGACTGTTCCCTCTCTAGCATTTCCAAATCCTTCTCCTTTTTCCTCTCAGTATTTGGGTTTGTTTGTTTTGTTTCACTGTCACTTTTCCCAACCCCAACAGATGCAACTTTTCCTTTTTATTCTCCAACTCTTTGCTCCTTAAGGCTCTGCCTGGATGTACAGCCCTTCCTGAGGAGAGCTGGCACACCAGTACTGAGGCTATAAATAATGTTGGCTCTTCTCCCTGCTCCTTCCTCTCCGTGCATGGAGCATGATTGGCTTGATTACAGAATTTGCCCTGTTTAGTATCACCAAGACAATGAGACACCTCCAGCCAGTGTAGCAGAAGCTTTCAAAGATATTTACACTTTAAAAATTGAGTATGAAATGAGTAGTTCTTTTGTAGGCTGTCAGCTTCTTTATGAGATTCTGAGCTGCCCTTATGGGAAACCTCTCCTTTGAACACATTCATTGCACAGCATATGAACACACTGTACCAAAGGGAAGGTCTGAGAGTTAAAGTACCTTTTATACACCCACTTTGAATCACTGATTCTCTTTTCAGAGCTGTGTTGGCAGCAACCACTTTGCAAAATCTTATGTGTTGTGGTTTTCAAATTTTTGATCTGTGTTCTTCTAACATTTGCAAGAAAACAATTATTGCTGTTAATTTAAACAACAACCAGAAAGCCTCTAGCTCTTTAAACAGAGTCAGGAAGAGCTGGATCTGTCTAATCCTTCAAGCTGGTGAATCTCGGGCTTGCAGTAATTGAATACAACATGCAATGCCAACCTGGTTAGTAAACTAAAGTGCTTAGGCTGACAAGCTGTAAACACATTGAAAGCAGCCGTGGCTCGGGGCCAGCGTGCGCACGCTCGCCAGTCTCTGCAGTGCTGCTAAGCACTCTGCCTGCCTTGCCTTAGGTCGCAAGGTTGCACTTATGACTGTGACTCAATCCTCTGGTTTTTAAGTCTCTGGAATAGCAAGAAGCACCACCCAGTTGAAAAGAGAAAACATCAGAACCTTGTATTTATAGGGATGAGATACCTGTGCAACTGCCTTTATACTACTTTGAGAGCACAGCAGAGATTGCTTGCTTGCTTGTTCGGAGCTGGCTGGGTGTTGGGTCCTCACAGCTCCCATGGCAGACAGAGAGGAATGCTCTGACTGCTGCCCTGGGATAGTCCTATAAGATGGATTTATTCTGAAACATGTAGGTAGAGAGGTAACCAAAAGATGGAAGGGCAGTGGAGAAAGATGAGAAATGGCTGTGGGAATTAAAGAGGTAGGGACAGAGTCAGAACTTGAAATACTAGTCCAGATTGTACAAGTGAAAAATGGGCTAGCCAGGCTGGGTCAGAAGGATGGGATGGACTGCTGACCACCTGGCACTCCCTGCTGAGTGGTTAGTTTGGTAATACAGGCTGCTCCCACATCCTGCTGGAATAGCACTTTGGTTAATAGGTGTATTTTCTCCTAGCTAATGTGGTCTGGTAGATGTGGTACCAGCTCCTCCCCTTGCCACAAGCAGCTCAAAGATTTTTGACTGCTTCCTTCTTGCCAGGGTAGGGGAAAGGAGTCCTCAGCATTGGCAGGTCTCCCTGAACCAGTGGGGAGCTCCATACCTACGCCCAGGAGGCTCCCTCTGTTCAGCCTTGAATGCAGAAGCAGAGCAATCAGTGAGGCTGTTGTGGTCACAGTGCTGCTCTTTGTTTCCCTTGTCTGTCACATATGGGCAAAGCAGAAAATGCCCTTGGCACTGGGTGCATCACAGCATGCTGTAAGGGGAGAGTGGAAGGACAATCTCGCAGTACCTCTGCCTGCTAATTGCTGTTTCTTGTTTGGGTGAGCAGGTGAGCCTATTCCCAGTTCTGAAAGCAGGAATGTTGTAATACTAAATCATAACTTGCTTCTTGCCTTCCTGGTGTTGGCACCAGCTCCCAGTGAATTTCACAGTGCTGGAGTACATTTCATAACACGTGTGACTTAAAAAGCACCCTGAGGCTGAAGAAGCACAGGGGTTGTTTTCCAGATGTTCACCTAGCAGCAAGAGCTGCTGCTCAGTGCAGCCCCAGATGACATTGTCAGCAAAGGCCTCCCTCAGCAGGAAACTCTTGTCAGGGCACTGGCTCTCAGGAGGAAATAGAGAGTGGCAGCACAATGCAGACAGCAGCAGCATGGTGTCATATTGATCCCTGACACAGCAGGAGCAGCAGGAGATTGGCTTTTCACGTATGAGGAATCTCTATGTAAATTTGAGGTACTGCATTGGAAGCCTTGTCATGTGCTATATGATTGTTGGATAAACTCCCCTGAGGGTTTCTTCAGCAACTGCTGTACTGTGGCTTAAAGCAGCCAGGCCCTGCTCTGGCTGGCTGCAGCTGAGGCTAGAGTTTTGCAGGCATTGCACTTGGAAAATGCTCCTGTTAAAAGGGTTAGGACAATGCCGTGGACTTTGCAAAGTGACCTTGTGTTAATGGCCAGGAAGGAAGGCCTCTAGTGTGTCCTGGGAGATGTTTGTCTCTCTGAAAGCACATCTCTTCTAAAGAGAGGAAATTAACATTCAGGCAGAAAATGCTGTCTGTCAGCTGATGGTGCCCAGCAAGAACTGGCTTGTAAATTAAAGCTTTTATTTGTGAAGAGGAAAACTGTTCTCAGTGCTATAAGGAAAACTCTTGTGCCGCTGGCGTGGTGGGGATGTTTGAATCATTTCAATAAGTTGTCATTGTGTGCTGCTCCTTACAGATGTTACAGACATACCCAGCTGGTTTTTAAAGCCTCACCTCCTCCAAGAGAACCTGCTGAAGGTAATGAAGAGTGCTGTGTCAATATTGACCAGTTACCTCATCCTCTGCAGTGGAGACTTTGGAACACTGTTAGATTTTTCTGAATGCTTCTTTGTGAAACTGCATTTTACTCTTGCATTTTTCTTTTGTAAGATATCCAAAGAAATCTTTGGAAACCAAGAAGTATTGTGGTTTTCTTGCACCAGGGCTGCTACATCCCTGCCTCTTTGGATAAAGGCAATCTTTGTTAAAACATCTTAGGGCTGTCAGTCTTGATTACATCTGTGTACTGTGCCTTACAAAGCAGGCCATCAGGTGCACAGCCAGGCACTGCTGGTACAGAAGTCATAAGGAATGGGCATAATGTAGTTGTCCATTTCTGTTTGAGCTGCTAGAGGCAGTCACACAGGTGCTCTGGAGATGCACAGAAGCTGCTGCAGCATTCCTTTTACCATGTAGTTTGTCACTGGTGTTGTTCTGAAATCTTCTGAAGGCGACTGCTGAATTACAAATTCCCAGCTCCTTTGAGATGCCCTTTCAAGATGTTTAAAAGGCTCTGTGGTTCTTGCTGAACCTCACTGAAGGGTGAGATGCAAAGACAAGTTCTTTTTTCCGTGTAGTACCTGACGTGTGTGTAAATGTTACTCATTTCCTTAGAACACCTTCTGTCTGCCACTTCTCTTTAAGAGGTGATAGTATTTGACACCTCACGAAATTTTTTATAAAGTAGTTGCTGCAAGATCTTTTAGCCTAGAAAACTTGTGAAATTCAATGAAAGAGTTCACAAATCAAGGTGGTTATTGATGAGGCTGAGTCCAGAAGTATCTGAGATCCATGTTTGGCTCAGAGTCACACTCAGATTGTGATAGTTACTGTAAGCTTACTTACAGCCAAGATACCTTCTCTTCATAATAAACCTCATCTATGCATCTGCAGGGTTCAAAGCACAGGACCCTGAGCTTTTTTTTGTCAGCTATAGGGCATTATGTTCAGTCAATAGAGTGGAGCATACTGCTATGTTTCCTGATCCTCCTGCTGCTAAAATCAATAGCTCAAGATTCCTCTGGAGATTTAGAGGAGTAGGATGGAGCCCAAACAATATATCCAAAACTCTTGAAAAGTTATCTAGTGACTCTGGTCTTAGAGACATTTAACAAAATAGAAAAGTTGCAAGAATAGTAAAAAGCTATCTCTGTGAATGACAGAAATTTAAAAAAAAAAAAGGGAAATAAGATTCTATAAAAGGAGAGTGTTTCTCATTATTTATAACTTTCATTGGTTGGCCACACTTTTTCCAGAGTTCATGGTAATGCTCAATTTCACTTTATCAGGTTAAACATATTTCAGGTAACACTTTTGAGAGGAAGGGTAATTGAAATTCAGCAGAGGGGACTACTGCTTCTCATAAACACTTGATATTAGTCTTCCCTTGATGTGTGCATTTGTCCGTGAATATATATATATATATACACATTTATTTTATTTTGTGAGTGTTTTTCTCTCTTTCTTCAATTGTTTTTGTTGAGAACTTCGTGGAATCCCAATAAGAAAATCAGGATGTGCATTCCAAGCAGAGCTGATTATTTTATCCTCTAACTAATGATAGACATTGTGCAAGCTGGCACTGAAAAATAATTTAGTGAACAGTAGAGAGTGGGAGAAAGAACATCCATCTTAACAGTGTCAGGCTGCAACCACTGTATAGTCATGAGCACCTGTGCAGATGCAGGGGAGGTGATCTGTCTGCATAGAGAAAAGCACTGGAACTTTTGTGGGAGGAGGGCAATGAATTGCACATAACCAATCCCTGAGATTGGTTTAGCCAGATAAATTCTCAATTTTTACATTCTCTGTTTTGAATTTTGTGAAGAAGTCCAGGGACATAACTGAGGCACCAAGGCTGGATGGTGAAAGCTAACACTGGTTAAATAAGCTAAATTACTGGTAAACAAGAATTTCTTTAATGTTTTATGTTTGTATGTTTCTAGAAACAGGACAATGAGTACAGGTGAGGTTTTTGTTTGGTTGGTTTTTTTTTAGTCTGAAAGTAAACAAAAAAAACCCCAAGTCTTCTCTGGTCAGCAGAATGATCTCTTTTACTCTCCATCCTCATTCTTAATTTTTTCTTTCTCTTTGTCTCCCTCCACTGCTCCCTTCTCTTTTTTTTTTTTTTTATTTTCTATCTCCTCCTCCTTAACAACCTCTTTGCAGAGTGAGCCAGACCTGGAGAAAGGCCTGGAGATGAGAAAATGGGTCCTGTCAGGAATCCTAGCCAGTGAGGAGACCTACCTGAGCCACCTGGAGGCTCTGCTGCTGGTAAGTGCTGGTGGCAGATAACATTTCAAACACTGCTCCTTGAATTTTCACTGCTGTTTCCATCCAGAGTTTCCCAGAACTTCACATGCCATTGGTTACAAGTTACCAGATGCAAAAGATACCTGTTCATCCTCTTCTCCAGTAGAAAAAGAGAGTCTCAAAGAGAGAGCTGGATATGGCACAACCAGGGAGGAGTTAGTGTGGTAGGACTGGGAGCTCTGTCTTTCAGTATCCTGTGCTAATTATTAGACACATTCCTGGACAGTTGCATAGAGATTAAGGAAATAGAGTGCAAAGGGATTTTAATCACATCATTAATATCCTGGGAAAATCCACCTACCAAGGGTGGCTGATCCCCATGAGAGAACTTGTTAATGTCTAGCTCTTAGGAGTTGTGTGAATGCAAATATCACTTAATAGGATGAAAAACAGTTCTCTGGAGGGACGTGTTGTAATGTGGCAAGGGTGAATGTACTTGGTTTGCATGATACTGACTTGCTTCTTTCCTCCTTTCAGCCCATGAAGCCTTTGAAAGCAGCTGCCACCACCTCTCAGCCTGTGCTGAGTAGTCAGCAGATTGAAACCATATTCTTCAAAGTGCCTGAGCTCTATGAGATCCACAAGGAATTCTACGATGGGCTCTTCCCCCGCGTGCAGCAGTGGAGTCACCAGCAACGCGTAGGGGACCTCTTCCAGAAGCTGGTGAGTCAGCTACTGCCAGCAAAGTGGCTGTTAGCTCTCATTCACCTCACAGATGCTGGTGTGATTCCCTTGGTAACTGTGCATGGACCAGAGGGATGAAAGCCCATGGTTGGGTTAGATGAGAGGCTTCAAGCTTTGCCACTGCACTGAAGAGCCTACAGCAAAAGCAGTTATTCCAGTGCCTTTAATTAAAGACTCCAGCAAGCTATGCTACTAACACAGCTTCACAGAAATGGTGAATCTCCAGGGTGTCTGCAGTGTTGTCAGACCATTTGAAGGTGATGGGAGAATGGCAGTGTTAAAAAGCATAGTTTTTCACACTGACAGCTAAGTGTTTCTCATTATTGCTGAACTCCCTCACACATATGTCTTTCCCTCTGTGGTGCTTGGCTCTATGTTGTGCTGATCTTTTCTGGTTTATGGCCATCACCTTTGGCTCTGCTTTTCTACCACTGTCCTGGCCTTGATGTTCCCCTTGCTGCTATGCTGATGCAGTCAGCCTGCTCCTGAGAATCCTCCAAGCAAGCTCAACAAAATTCTTTTGGTGCAGAATAGGACAAAGACATATACAGCCTCATTCCTGAGGCTGAATTAAAATTGCTGAGTTTCTGAGCCAGATGACAAATTGTTTGCATTGTAGGAGATTCCTTTGGCCCCTCTAGCCTCTCCCTTAGCCTGTGCAGAGAGTGAAGGATTAAAGGAGCTGTTTTTTCCTTTTTAGAAAAGAAAAGAATCTCTGCATTCCTGAGGTGCCTCTGATTCTCAGGGTAGGAGTGACATTCCAGTGAGGGGTTTATTGGATGGGGAGTGTGCTTTACCAGGGTCACTCAATTGTTAGCAGCTGTGTAGCCCAGCACCAGCCCCATTCCCTATGGAGCAGGGAGAGATGGGCCTGGAAGATGATGTTTTCCATGCATGCCAGCAGCTCAAGATCAAAATATGGCAATCTGCTTTTCACTGCAAGCATGTTTCAGCCAGGAGGGGTCAAGTTGGTGCCTTGGTGAGTAGTTCATGGTATGCAATTTGAACAACTGGTTTAAGAAGACAAAACCACCTGCTGCTGGTTGCTGAAGCAAAGATACAGAAGGCTGCTGAAAGTGGAAGCTTCACAAACTGCATTGAAAGTGTAGTGCAGCAGTGAAGGTAGCACTTGAAAATCTGAATGTATTCTTTACCACTGCTGGCTGTTGAGCAAGTTTTGACTCCCCACACAGCTACTCAGGCCATTGTTTAAGACTGTTTCTTGCTGATGGTGATCACAAGTGCAGGAGTTAAGCTCTTCTGGTACTTTTTTTTTTAATGTTCCTCTGATTTTTTCTGCATTTGTAACAGAATTGTTGATTTTGTTGGAATGGTATTGGAAGCAGAGGAGCAAATTGCTCTAATGCTTTGAGCTAGCTTGGCCTTTCCAGTTTCTGGTGGTTTGGTGCAGTGTCAGTGGGAATTGTGAACTCTTTGCTGGATGAGAGAAAGCTAATAATTCTTGGTGGGCAGTGGGAAGTATCTAGATGAGAGAGATGGCAAGAATATCAGGCATTACAAGACATCTATATTGAACATACATCAAATCTTTTGGAGCAGACTACTTTTGGTCATGTCATGCAATCTGATGACAAACACTGGGTTCCTATTATCTTGAGGTCCCTGGGGACATTAATTTTCCTTAATATTACACAAAACAAAGCATCATGGATTGAAGTTACAGTTAGTGCATGCAAAGAGTTGTAGAATTTCATGTTATCTGGCACGAAGTATGATCCATTTGCAGCACTGGTGTCTTATTCCACCTTTTTCCTGTTGAAACTAAGGAAAAGGGGGGAAAAAGACACTAGCATGTGGGAGTGAAATACACTTCTCATTTTTAGGGAATATTTTGTATACATTTTTATAACTGGAAGGGAAACACTTCAGAACTGTTTTTAGAAATGAAGAAATATTTAGCAAATATTACCACTGAGAGTTTTCAGGAATGAAACGGAAATTAAACCAAAAAGCTGTTTGTTTCTACCAAAACTTGTTTAACTTTCAGTGTGTTCTTTTTAATTGAAAAAGAGGAAACCTAGAGCAGCATGAAAAGTATGTGTGTCAGCATTATTGCTTTGATTGGAAGCTGAGTTTTTAATGAAAAATGTTTTCATGATGGCATGTTTGGAGGAGTAAAACAAAAGCTTAGAAAGACTGTTCAGGAGTAGCAGGAAATGAAAGAGCCACACAGGAATGGAAAAACTTTAAAACTCTTCCATGTTAGCTACCATCATCCAAACCCAAAGGTCATAAGCCCTGCAAATGCTCAGTAATTCTGATAGCAGCTTCACAGAATTGTGCCCCAGTGATAGATTTTTATGCTCTCCACACTGCTGGGGCCAGGCCATCCTTGGCATAAGTGAGCACAGTTTCCTTAGATTCAGTCCTAACCATGGTTATGAGGGTTGAAAGCAGTTCCTAATCCTTCAGTAAGATGTGCCCTAGGAGATAGCTAACTGTTAGCCTCTGTTAGCTAAAGAAATTTGTGCAGGGAATGCTTTCCTGAGCCTAGCTTTTTCTCTTTCATCGTCTTTTGCACAAAGCTCCATAGAGAATGGGGAACACAATGATTATGAGAGATCAGGAGAGGAAAAGAGAACTGTCTGTGGGAAAGTTAACTGCTCTGCCTGTTGCACATCTTGGGCAGAAGTGTCAGGGAGTTGCAGAAACCATAAGGTAAGTGCAAGCTCTTCTGATGGCAAACTTCTCTCTAATGGAGCCTTTTACAGCACTCCACCTGTTGGCTCACTACTGACCATGCACTTGCAAGCATGTTCAAGCTGCTGAGATGTTTACAGTGCAGCCTGTGCAGCTCTGCAACACAAAACCAGCTCTGCAATCCAGACAAGCTTGGAAGCTACCCAGGGATTTCCCAAGCTGGATCTTACGTTCTCTGGCATGAATATGGCTGCAATTCTTTTGTTTGCAAGTCAGCAAACAAGATCAGCGCTAAGACCAGTGTTAATAATGGCTTATTACTGCACTCTGAGGCCTGCTCCATCTTCCTCTGGACCAATTTTGTAGTCCTTCTGCTGGAAAAACTGCTATTTCCTGTCACCTAGTGCTGCAGTCACTGCCTTCCAAAGAGATTGTGCTCTGGATCTTTCTTGTGTATTTTCAGCACTCTGCTGCCCTAATAATGATGTTCACTAATGCAGATATAGGTTAATATCTGGGTTTTATTTAGTGTGCCCATCATGTAAGAGCCAACAAGTAGCTTACTGGGGTCACATTTGTGCTGTTGGGCTGAATCATGCCTGTCTGATTCATATTTTGTGGAAAATAGCCAGCAGCTCCAGTTACATCAGTGAACTAAAATGTTAATAGATACTAATCTGGCAGTTCAGAAGGGAAAAATAGATGGCAGTAATAAGGATGTGTCATCCTCACAGGCTTCTACATCCTTCACAAGTGAACTTGTTCAGCGTAGATGAAACTGGGTGCATGGGAGCCCCTCTGCTGGTTAAGCAAAGCTGAGGGGTCAGAGATGTCTTTCTGGTCCTGCTCAGCATTCCCTGCAGTTCCTTTGGTGTGAAGGGGGCATGATCTGATCATCAGATACTGAGGCAGGCCTTCCCAAACTGTCTTCTTGCCCAGCATTGATTTTACTTTGTTTTGCTTCCTGCAGGCCAGCCAGCTGGGAGTGTACCGGGCCTTTGTGGATAACTATGAAGTTGCTATGGAGACAGCAGAGAAATGCTGCCAAGCCAATGCTCAGTTTGCTGAAATCTCTGAGGTAATGTCACGGTATTCAGACACACGAGCTGTCTGGATCTGACTAATACACCCTGCCATGTCATTCCTGTCTGTCCTCCAAGTATCTTTGCAGCCCTGACTTCTGGAGGAGTAGTGAGCTCCCATAAACTCACTGCCTCAGCTCATGTTCTTACAGTGATTTATACTGTGGGCTGAGAGAGTCTTTATGTGCTGTCCCTACCCAGGGAATCTTGTACAAACTGGCATTGCTTTGAACTTCACAGTTCTGTGCCACCTTCATGCCTTTCTAGAAGGAAATCTGTATTTGAGTTTCCCAGATATTTCTCTTGCTAATGATGCTGCTGCCTGTGGTGTAAAAAGCCATCCTTAATGCTTGTCTTATGGCTGTCAGTGGAACTGCAGGCTGCACTGGTGTGGGGAGAAGGAGAGGGCAGCTAGTGTGTCAGCTGCATCCTTATGGACATGTCTTTCTCCTGCAGGTGATGTAAAAACTCCACCATCTCTGTCACTGTAGCTGGTTCCCTGCTTTGCTGTATCTCTATTGACATGCACTCCTGTGAAAATTGCTTAGTGTTTGAGATGTGTGGGTGCCTGTGACATGGCAGTGGTGGTTTTACCAAGAGGGAAAGGACAATTTTCCTTCACTGACTTGAACTGTGATAGGGCTGTCCTCCATTCACACTTAGGCCCTGCCTTAGAGGAGCAGATAGTATCTTACATTCCTGTGTGATATTTCAAGGTGATTGACCATCTGCTATGTGGGTTTTCTTTTTCTTTCAGAATTTAAAGGCTAGAAGCACAAAGGAATCTAAAGATCAGACGACGAAAAATTCCTTGGAAAGTGAGTGATCCATGCAGAGGAAACTGTGGTTTGTCAGGACTGTGTGGAGGCTGTTGCCAAACCTCCACTCTCTCTCTCTTTCTTTTTAAATGCTGGAAGGTTGTGGAGTCTTTTCTGGCTCTACCTGGGAAATCAGTTCCCTTTTTGCTAAGTAGCAGAGCTCGTGCATAGTAAGCTGCATGCATGCATGGGGAAGCCCCTGCCCAGCTTAAAACCTCATCAGTCCTTTTGGGCAAAAACCAGGCAACCAAAGGAATGTTGTGATTTTAAGAGAACATCTGCTACCCAGTGGTGGTACAAACACAGCCCTGGTACTTGCTGTTCTATGGTTTTTGCTCTGTGGTAACATCTAGAGAGCCTGGTCAAGATCAAATTCCATGGTGCTTGTCTCTATGCACATAGGTAGAAGACAGCCTATGTTAGAAGAAGCTTCCATACTCACTAATATAAAAGGCAATCTCCTTCCTGTTTTGGCTTATTATCAGGATTTGGAAGCACTCAACATGTCATGCTAAACTCCAGAAGGGAGGGATGCACTGCCAACCTTGCAGGGACCTCCTTGGCAACTTTTAAGAGTGCAAGGCCCAATTCTGACCTGTGGGACCAGGCAGGTTGCTAGGGAATTGTTGGAAGTGTACTGTGCTGTGTGCAGTTGTTCTGTACTACCTTGTGTGCTCCTCATCTTCTGTCTGGCAGGGCATGCTCACAAGTGAGCATCTGTTTGTTGTGGAGCATGTTTATTTCCTCTGTGTGTGGTCGTGTGTTTTATTGGCTGTGCAGCACATTAACTTTAGAGAAGGGAATTTTCCAGTAGCTCATTGGTTAATAAACTTTTGTCTGTATGTTCAGTTGCATTGGACAAGTTTCTCTGTAGGAGCTATTTTTAAGTACCTCTTCCTTATGTTCTTGCTGCCTTTTATTCACAGCTCTGTTATACAAGCCTGTGGATCGAGTGACTCGCAGCACACTTGTCTTGCATGTAAGTATCCTGTAGTTTTCAAACTTCAGGCCCCTTTCCTGTTTTCTTTGCCCCTCCCACTTTCCATGGAGCTGCAGCATTGCAAAAGTAAACCTGTTAGGCTGCATAAGAGCCTCTTCCCTTTGCACCAAGAGGAGAGAGTCCACAGGTAAGACCCTGCTAGCTCTTCAGTGGTGTTACCAAGAAGTGCAGAGTATTATCCTTTTCATCTAGAGATACAGACTTGCTCTAATCCGTGAGAAGCTGGAGCATCTTGTCCTACAGCTCTGGTTAGGAGCAGTCAGACCCTTTGATTTCCAGTGCTGCTCATGGTTCTGTTCTTTGTGTTCCTGGTGTCAGGATTTGCTGAAGCACACTCCAGTGAGCCACCCTGATCATCCACTCCTGCAGGATGCTCTGCGCATCTCACAGAACTTCCTCTCCAGCATCAATGAAGAGATCACTCCTCGTCGGCAGTCCATGACTGTGAAGAAGGGGGAGGTGAGTCTTCCTGCTTTCTTCAGTTTCTCACTTTCTAAATGCTGGTTGTACCTTTTCTGTAGAGTGGACTAGGAAGTTACACTGTTAATCCTTTTGTTGCTAAGAAACAGTTTATGCAGTGTCCTTGTTCTCTAAAGGATGTAGCTCCTCTGTTTTGTGCACGAGAAACAGTTTGGAAACCCAAAGAAAAAGTATGATTAGAGTTTTTTCCTTAGCATTGTTATAATAATTCGTCATCCATAATTTCTGTGATGCATATTGCTGTGCACTACATGGATTTGTATTGTACCTGGGAAACCAAACAGGAAGCCTGAGAGGAGAAAAAGATGGGGAAATGTCAGAAATCATAAAAGATAATTTCTGTTTTCTAGAAAAGCTCTTCTCCAGAATCTTCATTGTTGCCATAAAACTCATTGCTGCATCCTCATTTCTAAAGAATAATGTTGTAAATGGGATTATGAAGCAAAACAAATGGAATGGGTTGGCAAAGCCAACGGAGGTGATTAACTCCTAAGTGTGTAATGTTACTCTTCTCAGCTCTGCTAGGAGAGCTGGACTACACCCAGAAAGTTCTGAGATGTGCAGTTCCTTTATCTGCATGCAGTGTTGTGCAAGGAGAGCACAGAGCTACACAGTGGTCAAGTCCTGCATGCCTCAGTGGGCTTGATTCATCTGCCTCCTAATTCCATGAGAAAGCAATTCAGTCTTTCCTGATGAGGAAAGGCCAGGACTGACAGAAGTATTAAGAGACAAGGATGTAGGAGATTGGACAAAAGAGAGGTTCAGCTCAGATAGTATATGTATAAGAGAAATTGTGGCAGCATGCCAGAGAGACTGGCTGATGAGAAGTGACCCAAATTACCCTTTACAGAAACATCTCTTACAAAGCCCAGGAGATTGTTAAGGTACCGTGAAACTTCATGATGTATTCCCAAATCCTGTCAGCTAAACGTGCTTGCTTTTAGCTGTTAAACTGATTTTCAGCTGACAAAGATTTGCTAAAAGCTGCAGTAATGGGAATTTGATGCACTTTGTCCTGCAAGTCTTGCTCATTGTCTCATTTTGTCAACTGAGGAAGTCTGCAGCTGAGAAAAGAAGAGGAGGGGATGAGCAATTGGAGGCTGAGGTACAAGCTCAGACATCAGTCACCAGGGCCTCAGTGATAGTAGATGGCCTCATTAAAGTGGCTGCTGATTGAGTCATTGCAGAAATCACAGGCTAGAATGCCCCCACATAGGGGAGGGAGCATTTTGTGTTCTCTGGTTGTCTGTCAGCATCTCAATGAGGGATGCAGGCTTGGAAGTGTCTTGCAGAATCCTAATGAGGTGCCAGAGCTGAGGCTCAGGAGGATGATCCTGATGGTCTCTTTTTGGAGTGGTGTATTTGTCAGATCTTAGAAAGCAGGAAAGGAAGGGTTCTCAGGATTGGGCTCAGCAGGCCTGTTCACCCTCTCACTGGTCCTGCAGTGACTCTGTGTATCATGTAGGGAGGGAAAGAAGGGGACATACCCAAGGAGAGGACTGTGGGTGTGCTGGAGGGGTGCACACAGCTTGCACTGAGCCCAGGGAAGGAAAGGACTTGCTTCTGATGCTTCCCAGAGTTTGCCTTTCCTCTGGGAATCTGATGGTGGATAATTTCTTTAGTTGTTTGACACCACTATCCCACTTCTTTCAACGCAGTAATGCTTCAGTTGACACCACTCTGTGTCTAGAGAGTAAGTATGTTCACTCTGCATAGTAATCCAGAGACACAAATCTGCTGCCAGCTACTCGGTGTGGGTTAGTGATGGCTGCTCCTTTCTACAGGCTGCTCAGCTTGGGGTCATAGCTGGGTTTTGTTTATGCCTGTAAATCTTTCCTTTTCTACTTATCCTTTCCTCCCACTTGTCTTGCTCGTGCTTCCCCTAGGGTGACAGGACAGTGTGCAGTTTGCATCTCCTAATTGACTGCTCTCAATGCATAATGCATTTTTTATTTTAATGACTCACCAGCTTGCTTTGATGGCTTTTTTTCATTATTTGTCTTCCTCCCATTGAAATTTCCATGGTGGAAAGGAAGGAGGGAAAACAGCCCTTTCCCCTCATGTATTGCTTAGGTGCTGATCTCAGTTATCTTTTTTTCCCAGTCCTTGCCTTTTATGTGGAATATCTTTCCCCTTTGAGTATGTCGTGGGGAGGAGTCAAATATCCTTTGCCAGCCCCTTGCTCCAGCTTTTTTTTTTTTTTCCCCAGGATTGCTTTGAACTGGGGAAAGCAGCCTTGTTAATCTCCCTAGTGACAGGCTGCTGAGGAGAGGAGTGCAGGTCAGGAGAGAGTACAGCCTCATCAGCACAGGATTCCTCCCTTTTTGCAAAAGATGATTTCCTGCTCCAGGAGCATTGACTCAGTGTGACCTGCTTGCTGTCAGGTGTCCTTCCTGCACTCCAGCCTCCTGGTTCTGCTTGGCTCAGTAGGCTTTTTTTCTAATTCTAGACTTACAAACTGCAAGTTTTCTGTGATGCATGGACCTGGTTTTGTTTGCTGGGCTGAATGAGTATTTCAGGTAGTGCAAGGAGATGGGAACAAAGAGGGGAAAAAACATTCACCAGAGGGGACAGAAAGGGCTACAGCAGGGAAGGCAATATTGGTGGGTTAAGCCTAGGAACACAGAGTTTCATCCTTGCTGCCTGCCAGCCTGCCTGCAGCTAGTCTTCTCTGCTTTGTGGTTTGCTGAGGGCTGCAGTACAAGGGAGCCTGGAGAGCACCAGCCCCAGCCTGGCAACACAGGGGAGCCAGGAAGGCTTCTCTGGGCTGTTTCTATTCAACCTCATCTGCTATATTCTCTTGCTCCCTCCTTCCCATATTTCTACTTTTCTAGTTCTACTTTTTTTACATTTGTGATGGGTTTTCTGCAGGGATCCACTCTGCCAGCCTTCTAAATAACCAAACAAATGCACGGAGGGAAAGTAAAGGCTTGTGTTTCCAGCTAATTCAGCCCATTCTTGAAAAGCAGGAATTAATGAAACTGCAAAAATGGTGAATTCTTCAGGAGATGAATCTCTTTGCAGGATGTTATTTCAGGGCAGTTCAGACCAACCTGACTGGTGGTGGCTGCTGCTTCTGCCTTGCCCCTGGCTCTGTGGTACCTACTTTCTGAAGCAGAGGAACAGAGCTGACTGAAAACAAAGCCTTTTTGAGTTTTGGGTCACTGGGTGAGTGAGTTAGTGTCTGGTCTCACCAGCACTAGTCAAGATGCAAGGAGGCTGACAGGCAGTTCTTTCTGGGATCAAGCCCACTAGATCATACTTTGGATCAGATTATGCTACTGTGCACCTTTCCCTTTGCCCTGGAGAGAAGAGGCTGCTTGGCAAGCAGCTCTACTATGTTTCTAAATGTGATTTTTTTTAAACTGCAGTCAAGGGACTGGATACCATTGCCTTAGGCTTCTGTTTTAACTCGGTGGAGAGAGACCAAGCGTGCTAAGGGAGGGAAAGGACATTTGCAAGGGAGCACAAATGCAAACTAAAGCCTTTGAAAAGCTGGTAGTTAAGCTTCGACACAGGCAGCCATGCACAGCTTGATGCCTGATGCCTTCTGCTTCTGGAAGCCTTGGGCAGATATTGGCAATAGAGCACTCAGAAATGATCTTAGATGCTTCACACTGCCTTATAGCTGGAGTCAGAGAGCTCCTGATGACAGGAGCTTTGGAAAGAAATAAGAAAGGCTATTAACATGCTCAAAGAGCTGCCAGTTTAGCTCCCTAGGCAGAGCATCCCTTTATTCTGCAGCGCTGCTCTTACAACATATGCGCACGCACACACAAGGAACCGTTTCCTTCCTACGCTCTGCAGCAAGCCAAACCACCTCTTCCTCACTGACATATGCCAATCCTCATCTCCTGCTTTTACCCTCCTCCTTCTGCATCACACATGTTCCACTCCTTCCTGGGGCTCTCACCCACGCGTGGTGCAGGCCTCTGCTGTCACTGCATCGGATGAGCTCTTTCCTCAGCACACAAGTGAAGAGCTGGGCTTTTGGACAGCTGTGCTTCTGGAGGAGTGGGTTTTGAAATCCCACTTTTTGTAATGTGTCTCAGACAAGCTGGTCTGCTTCCACACTTCCTGGAGTTAAACAGCCCTTGGCAGCAGCAGGCTTTATCATAGGCAAACAGCACAAAAACACTGTAGGATGAATAGATGAGCATGCAGGTAGTCGTGAGGTTGGTAGCAGAGGAGGGGGAGGTGCTCACTGACAGAGGTTAGAGGAGGAGGACAGCAGCAGGCAATTCAAAGAGGATATCCAACTACTGACAATTGTACGGGGACACCTCTTTTGTCCAGAGCACTGAAGTGAGCAGAAGAAAATGAAAATGTGCAAACAAAAGCAGGGCCTAGAAAGATGACTTGGGACTTACACTGCACCAGTACAGGAGCTTTGCAAGAGCCACTGAAAGAAACAGTCAGCCCTGGCCCTGTGTGAGAGATTAAAAGATGATCCTAATTCACTCCATTATGATAAGAAATAGGAAGTTTTCCCTCAGGCCTCCTGAAACATCTTTCTATAGCTGAGCTGAGCTCCTGTGCTGGACACCTGACAGTCTTGGGGCTGTAGAAGAGAGGGGGGGGTCACTTTGCCATTCTACTGCCACTCTGATCTTAATTTATGTTTTCTTGGAGATTTATTTGGTCTGTTTCAGGGTATTTTAGGAAACCTGTAGCACCTAAGCAGAGTAACTTCAGAATCAAGATAAAGAGATGGTTTTCCACACATAGGCTACTGTATGTCATGTACAGCAGGATTATCCAGTGGAAAGACCTTATGTTTTGGGAGACCCTGTTTAAGAGAAGGCTACCAAAGGAATAGCTGTTACTGGCCCTGGGTGGGAGGAGTTGGCCAAAGTGGGCTTTGGTTCTCAGGCTGCTGGAGAAGGCCTGTGGAGCTGAGGTGGCAGGAGTCCTATCCAAGGGGGGGGGCTTCTAGCTGACTCATATGGGGAAGTTGGGAAGGTGCCCTGTGCTCCCTCACTGTGGGGTTTGGCAGGGATCTGGTAAGCCAGTTGGGAAATCCTTCTCTTGTTTCCCTCTGACCTGCTGAACCCTCCTGGCAAGATGAATCATTTGCAACAAAGGAGGTGACCCTTGGCTGGAAGGGCTCCTCCTCCTCTGCTCAGCTAATACTGAGCAGCCTGGGGCATGCTTGTTGCACCAAGCCCTAACAAAAGTCTTGTGTTCTGAGAGAGGCTGGTAGTTAGATCTCATAACAGGCCCCATGCTGCTGTAAGGAGAGATTTCCTGACTTGATCCACAAATGTTTTCTCCTGTCCTCTCCTCCCTAGATATTTGGTTGGTTTTGTAGCAGTTTACCTCTGCTGCTTGCTGAAGGGAGACCTTCCCAACTAGTGTATGAGCAAGATGATGTGAAAAATGAAAGACCTGAGAAGCTTAGTGTTTTCCTCTGAGTGACTGACTGGAATACATCCCTTTCACCTCTTTACTTCTGTTCCAGTCAAGCTTAGGAAATACAGCCTTGTGTTCTTCCTACCCTATTCTCTTTCTGGGAGATGGTGCTGCCAAAGAGTTTTTGCTGCCTCATAGTAGCACTGTCTCATGTCACTCAGTATTTTGTACCCAGGAGTGAGAGCCAAAGTAAACTCAGTGCAAATGAATGGCACCTCAGTCCCAGATGGGAAGTCTGAAGGCTCTTTAGTCACACCCCTTTTTTGGCATCGTGTGGCTGATCTTTCTGCTCAGGGTTTTGGGGCAGTGCAGAGAGCATGGCTGCTTGGAGGAAGTCTGTTTGGATTGTTACAACCAAGGACTGTGCAGCAGCAGATTAGGTGCAACTTCAGAAGTCAGGAGAAGGGGTGGCCTGGTTGGACCAGTCCATATGTGGAGGTCTGTAGCCTTGCTGCAAAGGAGTATTGATGGGCTCTTCTCTTCTTGCCTTGTGAAGACCTGACACAAAGGTTTCCAGTCACAGCTACCTCTGTATGGGCTTCTCCTTCACTTGAGGACACACTTGTCTTCAAAATGCTCTGGTCTAAATAATGGTACTGGAAGACTTCCAAAACCAGGGGGCTGATCAGGGCTGAGCAGTAGTTCTTCACAGTCCTCCTTTTGGCTCTCATGGGCCTGTGCCCTCCATTGGCTGTGGAGAAACACATTGCTGGCCATGTTGTTGGCCTGTGTCTGCCACCAGAGACATCTTCCCAGGATGGGGTGCTGAGTCTGTGCTCTGGGCTAGCCTGGGGTACTTTTCATACAGGAATACTCAGCAGGGTGCTGGACTGGAGTCTTGGCTGGTCTCACACACTGCCAGGGCCTGGCAGAGGGGGACAGAAGGCCAGGTCAGGACGATGCCGTGTCCCTGCCAGGCAGGGAAGGGACAGTGCTGCATCCGGTGGGGCAGCAAAGATGAGTGAGCTGTGAGAACATCTTGACACCTTTGAACAATGAGCAGAGGTTGAGCTGCCAAGAAGCAGCTATTCTCATTGCCCCTGAGGAGAGCTGAGCTGATTTGCAGTGTAATTAATATGCATCAGATCTGGAAACCTGAGATCGGGGTTTTGGCTTGCTCAGAAAGTATCTTTCTCTGCTTCATTGTTGCTCCCAAATGAAATTCTTTGCAGCTGTGGAGAGTGGGGTTTTTTGTTGGCTTTTTTTTTTTTCGCTACTGACAACATACCTCCTCCAGTTTCTTTCTTTATGTATTTTTACAGCTCAGTGTTTCTCATTTCCTACCTGGGTTTGTTCTCCAGGCAGGAGGGGGAGGCACGCACAAGTGCACACCAGCAGCAGAGACATTAATGCAAGCAGGCATTCTCTCCAAAACCACTGAGTTGAAGCCAGGAGGATCACGCCCACCTAAAAATAAACATTAACATATGTACAAGCCTTTCTGAGCTTGAATCACTGCTGGATACCAGATCTCCACAGAGTCCTGCCCAGAGATGGTGCAACAGTCTGCTAGGGAGCAGCCTTGCTTCCTGCACTATGTGAAAGGTGCAGCTTCTGCTGCTGCTCACAGATTTCCAGGACCCTTGTGTAAGATGAGATGCTGACACTGCTGCTCCAACTGCTAGCTGTGGTGCTAGTGCAGCTGCAGGCAGGAAAACACAGGCTATTAGTCCATGTCAGGAAGTTTAGGATGCTGTAAGACAGAGTGTGGAAACAAGAATTATGTCTGCAAGGGCATTTCTCTGCCTTGTGTTCCTTGCCATGATGCCTGCTGGGCTCAGGACTGATGTGGTTTGTTTTCATTTTGGAGAGCCAAGATGGGAAGAATGGTGGGGGCAGGAGAGGCAGCATGGGGGTTGCACTCCCACACCCTCTGCAGTAAATGTGTGCAGGACTTGTTAAGTCACACAGCATCCAAAACCCATGGGGTATAACCTGAGGAGCTGAGGCATCAGTTCTGGTTTGGATGTCCTGATCTTGCTCAGGTTAACTGCTTTCCTGTTGCACACTGCAGAGCCAAGCACAGCCACCTCTGGGAGATGCACAGGTTTTGTGACTATGTTTCCCAGTGTGGGGATCACAGAGATCCTGCAGGTCAGGACTGAGTCCTGCTGCCAAGCCCTCAGAGCATGCGCCTGGATAGGCTGGCGGTGAGCAGCAGGGGAAGGTGTTGGTTAGTGCTGGATGGCAATGGCAGATCCCTCCTGTCCCCAGCCACGGTGCTCTCTAGGCTTATGTGGTATGTGTAGTGTTGCTCCTTGGTGTCAGGGGTGCATCCTCTTAGCTGGGATAGCAAGGGGAAGAGTGCCTTAGCACACTTGTGTGGAGAAGCTGATGGTTCCTGCTTGTACTGGCTGGGAAGCAAGGCAGCACTGACAGTTATACATACTTTGTCCAAAGTTGGATACCCTTGGCTTCTTTCTGAAAACCAGTGGGAGATTCTATTTGAGATGTGTATCCAGAGTCCTATTGATCCTGACATCAGGGCAGAAGGCCTGAGCGTAGAGCAGGGCTTGAAACTTCTGGCTTGGTCACTGGTAATAGCACACAGCCATCTGCCTCAGTGCCAGTGCTCCAGCCTTTTTGTCTTCAACTGCAGAGTCTCCATGAGGGAATTAAGAAAGCAATGCTTCTGGCTACCAACATGTGCCTCTTATTTAGGAGGTTGTAAAGCTCCCTGGAACTAGAAATGGGAATAAAGGCATCAGGGGTTGTGCAGCTTCTTTGCATCTTCTAGGTTTGGGGAATGTTTATATGATCTGTAAAAGACATTTAAATGAGCATGGGGTGGGGGCATATCCAGATGGTCCTATTCAAACACAGGCTGGTAGGGGACTGCTGAGAAGTTTACTAGATACACATTTTGTTCAGCAATTATCCCTTAGCAGCACTTGTAATAAAGCAGCAGCAATGACATTCAGCTGTTAATGCTGACAAACTGCTGTTGTGAATGGGGCTGGAGGTGTTTGTGGAGGTGTTTGCTCCTATTTCTCCCTGGTGGAATAGCTTAGGCTGAATGCAGTGGCTGGGTAAGTGACTCCTGAGAAAAATGGTGTTTGCTGCTCTCTGCTGGTTTGTGAAGGGATGATGTACTTACTGTCAGTGGTTCTGGCCCTTTGCGTATGCAGAAGCTGGGCAGTGACTCACAATAAATTACACAGGTGATGGAGAGAAGCCTGAAGTCTGACCCAGAAGCAGATAATGAAGGAGACCCCTGGGAGAGAGCAGCAGCAGCAGCAGAGAGCAGAGCTTACAGCAAGGGACATTCAATAGCCTTTTTTCCCTTTTGTCCTGAATTAGACCAATTTACTGAATTGGCTCTGGTAGGAGTCATGTCTAAGGAATGTGGTGCCCCAGTGCCAAATGTGAGGCTCCTATTGCTCTAACTAAGCCATTTTGTCTTCCTGTGCCCAGCACCGGCAGCTGCTGAAGGACAGTTTCATGGTGGAGCTGGTGGAAGGTGCTCGCAAGCTACGTCATGTCTTTCTTTTTACTGATCTGTTCCTCTGTGCCAAGCTGAAGAAGCAGATTGGAGGGTGAGGTTTTCCTTCTGCATTGTGCACTTTGCATCTCATCCTCAGGAGAGTCCTGGGTTTAGCCAGCAATTTTAGTTGAATATGAATACCCCAGACCTGAGTAACCATAATCCACAAGATGTAGTTAGACAAGGGATGATCAGCAAGGTAGTGCTGTCTATTATATGAGACCTTGGCCAAATCCTGATCCCCCACAGAAGATTAATTCCTCTGCCCTGAGCCTTCCTAGAAAAATAGGATATGCTGTAGCTGCTGGTATTCTGGACAAATGCCATTCATTTTTCTGCTTCCCCTTTCTTTTAATGGGTGACATTCTTCACTTTCTTTTGGTACTAAGGTTATTTATTTTGCCCTTGCAGCTACAGCCAGTTAACAGCTTTTCAGAAAAATGGAAAAGGTACAATAAACAGACTGTGTATCAGCCTTGAAGTGCAGCTATACAAACAGTTTTGTTGACATTTTCACAAATGAGTGGAGAGGAACCTTTAGCAACATACCTGCCTCAAACAGGGCTTTTCTTTGTTTGGTAAATGTTCTATTCAGGGACACCCCTTCCCAAGCAAAAAGTTGTCCCTGCCCCTTTTGAAGTACATGCTTGTGAGGAATGAACCTTCAAAAGAGCGGGACATTCCCAAGAGTGGATGTTCCAAACAGTAGAGGTGGAGAGGGAATAAATCACATGAAACACTAAAAAAGAGAACTGGTTATTCTGGTGGAGTCACTGGAGAATGGCAGTTCTGAGCTGTAGTTTCTCTCTTCTGGTTATATTACACAGAGATTACTTGCCTGCCCCAGTCTATGGCAGGAGAGACCTGGGTTTAGATCACAGGTAGCAGCCAGGTCAGAGGATGGCATGGGATGGCTTTTTGAACTTTGCCTCTATGGAGACTTCAAAGGGAGAGCATATAGTCCTGCAAGGGTTTGCAAAAGATTGTTGTGGTTTCTTAGGATGAAAGGAACTAGGGTAACAAAACAAGTTGCCTTGTTATGTGCTCTACTGGCTATTGTCCTTTCTCAGCTTTCTCGCTGGAAAGCAGCCCTTTACCAGACTTTTTCCACATGGGAATCATAGTGAAGTTGTGCCTGTTTCAGTATCCTACACACTATACTGGGAAGGACTTGTGGGAAGGGGGAGTGTGTGTTGCCCAACACCAGTAATAGTAAAAGGTTTGGGCCTTCTGTCTTTCAGGAAAAGCCAGCAATATGACTGCAAATGGTACATCCCCCTCACTGACCTTAGTTTCCAAATGGTGGATGAGTGTGAGGCAGTGCCCAATATCCCACTGGTACCTGATGAGGAGCTGGATGCCATGAAGATCAAGATATCTCAGATCAAGAATGACATCCAGCGTGAAAAGGTAAAAGGAGTTGAACACTCTGTGCCACATACAGACTCAGTGTCTCTGCTGCTGAGGTGCTGGTAGAAGCAACATTCCCAGAGGTGCGCAGCATGGGGAGTCATGCTAAAACAAACTGCTCAGCAGAGGCTTGTGGTGTAACTCTGTTACCCAGTAATATCCAGGTGCTCTGCAACCCATTGTTGCTCGTCCCACTGCATGGTTTGAATGATGGTGTCCTTTGAGGAGGCAGAAACAAGACCCTGTAGCTGTATGTAGTAGCTCCTCTACTTGCATGGAACTGCCTGTGAGTGCTATCCCTGGCTGTTAAGTTTCTGGCTGTTAAAGTGGCATCCTGCAAGTGATTTTGGTCAGAAACCATGTACTTCTGAATTTTTGCAGGCTCAGTTATGTTTTTTGAAGGTTTTTATGACTTCACCAGTGTCAAAGAACCAGCAAATATAAGGAGGACAGCAGTTCTGCTGACTGGACAGTCTGACACAGATCTGTCTCTGGCCCAGGCTCCTTTTTGTTTGGAGGTGTTAGATTGCAAACCTTTCTGGAACTCAAGAGAGAAATTAAGAGTTTGAAAACTGAAAACCTACCAATGTGTAGAACAGGACATGAACAACATTGCTTGTACCATGAGAAGACCATCCCCTGCACTTCCATATGGTTCTGGCTCTCTGCCCTGGATGGCTTTCAGAGAGGGTTTCCTGGAGAAAGTAAGATATTAGGAGGGACACTGTGTGGAAGCCTCCTACTTACAAGGTGCAGGTGTCTTAAGATATGTTCTTCAGTGCATCAGTGCCAAACAGTATAAATGGCTGGGTTTGGGACTGGGTTTTATCCAAGAAAAACCTTTGTTTTCAGCTGGTCTCTGTTGAAAAGGGATTGGTGGGTGGTGAGTGGGAGAGAATTTTGGCAACAGAGTTCTAGGCAGCTTCTAGAGAAGTTCGTTACAATCTCTTTAGTTAAGGATGCTTGTGGAGGACCTGGCAGTGCTGTGCCTGCCCAG
Source organism: Bucco capensis (assembly GCA_013396975.1). NCBI lineage: Eukaryota > Metazoa > Chordata > Aves > Piciformes > Bucconidae > Bucco > Bucco capensis. Next base: position 155,358 of record VWZO01009464.1, on the reverse strand, counting down.
TGACACATGAAGCTGCTGCAGCCTCTCAACAGGAAGTACAGGGTATAGCTGGGACACAGTGGCCATGCAGCTCTGCACCTTCATCTGGGGCAGCTGGATCTAAGGAATAAAGTCAAATCTGAGTTTAGAAATACTGCAGGTAACGACTTCTGAGCACCTGGGAGCACTGTTGATGACATTTCTCCTGCCTGGGGCCATTTGGCTACTCACGGAGAGAAGAGACTGTGGATCTTAAAAATGGCAGTCAGTGTGGGGGCAGAATTTGCAGAATGATGTGTGTCCTCTGTCTCTCTCTCTCCCTCACCCTTCAGAGGGCAAATAAAGGCAGCAAGGTCATCGAGAGGTTGAAAAAGAAGCTCTCAGAGCAGGAATCCCTCCTCCTGCTGATGTCTCCCAACATGGCCTTCCGGGTACACAATCGCAATGGCAAGGTGAGTGGCTCCTCTGTCTCCCTTTGATGTACAAGGCAGAGGTCAAGGGATGGGTGTGTGTTTATATCCACTGTTGTACATGATGAGGTCTTCAGGCCCTTAACTGTCTGGCCTGAAAGCACTTTCCAACTGTTTGACACCTAACCCATTCTACACCAAAGATTATGCTGACCTTGACTTACAAGGCTATGACTCATTTGTAAGCAGCATTGACATTTAAAATATAATGGTAGAAATTCATCCCCTACCTCAGCACCTGCCCTGGCAGAGCTCTTGGGGCTGTCTCCTCAGGCCTGTAAGCTGCACTTGGCACCAGGGATGCTGAATGGTTGTGAACAATCTCCTCTAGTGCTGTGGGATGCTCAGTGTGCCAGAGGTATCCCTTGCTGTGGCAGTGCTGTAACCTGCCACTGTGGCCTTTTAGTGTACATGGCAAAGGATTCTTGCAAGATCCTGTTCCTACTTGGTGAAAATCCTCAAGCTGGCCACTGTGCCCTCAGCTTGCATAAATGTGTGAGCCTGTGCTGAGAGCTTTTGGGTTTCTGGTGCAACTTTTGTGAGGAATAGTGCAGAGCTGCTGTGGGTCCTTGTGCTGCCAGAGATGCAGCAGATCTGTTTGCAGGGTAGAGCTGTGTGACAGCTGACTGCTGGAGGACCTGTAGGTAATGCTGGCACATTGCTGAGGAGGAACCTTGCCAGAGTCCTGCCTGTCACTGACAAAGCTGTGACACAGGGCAACTGCAGGAGTACTAGAAGGACAGTGTATGCAACAGTTTCCGCTGGAGGAGGGTGGGAGGCAGGGAGGCCTGCTCTCTGTGGTTGGTTAGACTAATGCACACCCCATTATCTTCTCTTTTCCTGGGTAGAGTTACACATTCCTCATTTCATCGGACTATGAAAGGGCAGAGTGGAGGGAGAACATCCGGGAGCAGCAGAAGAAATGTGAGTGTCGCTCAGCAGGGCATTGGTACAAATACTGTGGTCTTAGTAGAGCAGAAGTCCAGAGGACGAATGTGGGGCAGGGTTCCCTGCAAAAAGAGAGATGTTTGTTGAAATCCACAGCACAACGTGGATATCTTCTGTTTCTGAGCCTGTCTAGAGAACTTTTACTTGCAGGAACATGTAGAGAATGTGTAGGGAGAGCATTTAGGAAGTGTATGGAGAGAATCTATCATTTACTGTAGAGGTTGGAGCTCTGCAGTTGCAGGCAGAGGGAAATGCTGCACCCTTTACCTGGCTGCAGTCCAAAGAAACTTAAATGTTTTTTTGGCTTTGCAAGAAAATAAGAGGCCCCTCCCCTCCCCTGCTTTCCTGTGAACCATCCTCAGGGTTTGTCTCCAAAGAGCAGCAAAATATGCCCTCAGTAGAGCTGGGCTGCAGTAGCAGTGCAGACCTGAGCACCACAGCACTGTTGCTGAGCATTGTCCAGGGAGCAGCTATCCCATATATGCCCAGAATGGGGGAGCATGCACCCAGCCTATGCTTTGAATGTTCATTTCTCCCTCTTTGAATCTTCTTGGCAGGCTTTAAAAGCTTCTCACTCACATCGGTGGAGCTCCAGATGCTGACAAACTCCTGTGTGAAGCTTCAGACAGTCCACAACATTCCTCTCACTATCAATAAGGAAGGTGAGGCCATTGGCTTATGCTTCCACATAGAACAGCTTGTGCATTTTCCCTAGAACTGCTCTTACTGTTTCTTTTTTTACAGGTTTCAGCCTGTTAATGAGTTACAAACTGAGGGCTCCTGTAAAACAAAAGCTGAGACTATGTGTACCCAAATTGTGTAGTTCAGCTGAAGATGATAGCATACAGAAAGAGCAGCAGAAACAAGAACAAGCTGTTGTCCCAATGCTACTTGCTGCAACAATAAAAATACAGGCTCCAAATTATATAGCTACATCTAACTCAGTAAAATATTCCTGGACATCCTCCAGTATGCATTCACTGACTCTTAAATGGTCTTTATATGTAGCCATCCTGTCAGGGATTGGAGTGCCTATGGAGTCCTTGCCTGGAACAGCTTTGAACTATGCTTGGGAATCCTTTGGAAGAACACTAGCAGGCCAGAATTGTGGCAGAGGCCATCCTAAATTATTGTTTAATCAGCAAGTATAGACTAGATACAGACTGTATCTTTTACTTTTTCTCCTTTGAATTTCTTCCGTGCTATCTTGCTGACCCTAGAAATGTCATGGTAGAAGCCACTTGTTGCCAGAAGGCATTGCAGGTGAAACCGACACAACCTGGAACAGCCTCCTCTTTTGCTGACCTGGCTAGTTTCCATGTTGCTGCCATCATTTTTAGGGAATGTTTAACCTCTGCTCTTTAACCTCTTGAATATCAATCTCATCACAAAATTCCTTGGGTCTTTTGTACAGATGATGAATCCCCAGGTCTCTATGGATTCCTGAATGTCATTGTCCACTCTGCCACAGGATTCAAGCAAAGTTCAAGTGAGTTGCAGTTTTGTAATGCACAGAGGTGGTGATGGGGTTAGAGATTCTGGTGCTGCAACAGTTGGTCATGGAGCTGCTTAGGATTGCAGCATCTGAGATGATGGTGAGGAGGAGAGGTGATTTGAGGAACTGGAAGTGAAATCAGGATATTGGTGTAAATTTAGGGGAATGCAGTTTTTTAATGCTACTATTAACTCTCAGATCATGACCAAGAATCAAGCATGCAGTGTTATTTTTTTAGTCCAGGTCTGGTGGTATTTTTTTTAAGTACTGTTTGCTAATTACTCAACAACTTCGGATAGAAACCAGCCTTTATCCTGAATTCCTTCAACTATATTTTGTTTTGCAATGAAAGAATGGGAAGCATTCTCTGACATCCAGGATTTTTGGTGTGAAGAAAGAGGTGTTAAAATTCAGAGGAGTGATTTGACAGAAGGGTCAAAAAAAGGTGAACAAAATAGTGTCAAGGACACCTGTGGAAGTAAACATACTTCTCAGCCTTTGAAGAGGATAATCTAGGAAAAGCTGCAGAGCTTACCTAGCTGTGTGCCTGGGGCTTCTGCTCTTACCTAAGCTGCATGTGCAGTCTCAGCAGCAAAGGAGTAAAGTGGAGGTGCATGCTTCCTGTTAGCCTTCCTCCTGCTGGACCACTGACTTCCCAGATGCTGGCTATATCACTTACAGCATAACTTACAAATAGAGGCAATGTCTACAGCTCATTACTACCTCTTCAAAAACACCAGGAATTAACCATTTTGTGAAGATAATGAGTTTTTGATGGCTTGCCCCTAACCCACTCTTTCAGGGATAATATACTGAAGCTGTTCTCAGTGAAATGAGTTCTGATGTGTTGATGGGGTCCAGTATCTATCTGGGGAGGCTTAATTTCTCCTTGGATGTACACCTCCTGCTCATTGTGGATTGACTAGGGAAATCCTGGGTAATAGCATACATTTGATTTGTGATAGAGGTGAAGGGCTTGTCTGTGCTGAGCTCCTTTATACAGCTGTGCTGCTACTTCAGCTTCCTAAAGACAACTTTGCTGCTCCAGATGATGAGATGTGTTCTGGATAGTGGTACTGGCCCTAATACAAAGATGGTGCTAGTGAATACATATCCTGAATGTAATTAATAGAAGTTAGGAGATTCTAGACATTGTTAAAAGTTTCTGTCCCTGTCTCCCCTCCTCAGATTTGTACTGCACATTAGAGGTGGATTCTTTTGGGTATTTTGTGAACAAGGCTAAAACTAGAGTTTACAGAGACACCACAGAGCCCAACTGGAACGAGGTAGGTTGGATTTTCCTTATGGGATTTGTTCCATGCACCAAACATCAATGCATGATGGCTAGGAGACCTGCAAATGGAAGAACTTGGTGCATGTTCAGCACTTGTGCTGCATATGCTGCTTATGCTGCTTCTCAGCAAACACTTTCATGCCAGGTTCATTTGGCTGCCAGGGCCTGCAGAAGATTTTTCCTTGGATTAGCCATAGTTAAACAAACATTTCAGGACAAATGAGTCTTGTCCAGCATTTCATCATTTAAACAGATGCTTTTTTTTTTAAACAAGTGAAAATATGTTGAAGGAGGAGATGGTTTTGTTTGTGTTGTGAGGGGAAAGGAGTAGCTAGAGACATCTAGGCTGTGTACAGCCACCTCAGACCTGCTGGGGAGCTAAATTAAATACAAGGGAAGTGGACAAGTTTGTTTCTTTGAATGATGCTTTACTAAAAAGCTGGCTAAGGAGTCAACTATTTTAGTCTCTGGCTTGACCATCTTATATCTGCAAAATACAATTTCAGTTCATCTCAAGACCATCCATTAGGCAGGAGGTTTTGGTCAGTCCTTAAGGGCTTCTTTTTGATGAGTTTCGAGGAGACTGTTAATTCTTAAGAAACTAGTGTCCTGCTATGCTGTTTTCATTGCTCTTTCTGGTGCCCTCTAGGAGTTTGAGATTGAGCTGGAAGGTTCACAAACCCTGAGGATTCTGTGCTATGAGAAGTGCTACAACAAAACCAAGCTCACCAAAGAGGATGGAGAGAGCACGGATCGCATCATGGGGAAAGGGCAGGTCCAGGTAAGACTCTGCTTAACTCCTTCCTGTAACCCTTACTGTAAAACATAACAGGAACAGGCTGCCCAGGAGGGCTGTGGAGTCTCCTTCTCTGGAGACATTGCAGAGCTGCCTGGACACATTGCTATGTGACCTGGTCTAGATGATCCTGCTCTGGCAGGGGGGTTGGACTAGATGATCTTTCTAGGGCCCTTCCAACCCCTAACGTTCTGTGATACTGTGATACTGTCTTCTGAATCCTGGAATGCACCAGGGAGGTTTTTCTGCCTTCTAACTATCTCTGCATTGGAGATTTTTCTCCAGATAGTGGAGTACACAGTGTGATTCACAGGCTGGAAGTCAGCAGCTTTTTCCCTCCTGCCTTGCCCCCTATGCCTACTTCAGTACCCTTATGGAATTGATGCTTTTTCAGGAAAATTTATGTTTTGGTCTCTGATTTGACTGTTAACTTCAGAATTCCAGCACAGTATATAGGAACTGTACTGTCACTGAGCCCTGGGCACTGTTGAGGATTTTCTGTTTGTGACAAAAGAGGAAGCAATGAGTATTCTGTCCCCTCTGTAAATCATATGGAAGTAGTGCTACCTCTGTACATTCTGGAAGTTGATTGATGTGACAGCAAGGCCTTGGAGGACAGGCTTATTGTCCTGATAACTGCCATGTCCAGAATATAGTGTCCATGACAGCTTGCTGCATCTGAGTGGGATTTCACTGCTGGGCATCAGCGTGGAACACTTTGTCTATGTGGCAAATTTGTAATACAGTAGGAGAGGTGACAAGATGATTGCAAACTGATGCTGCTCTCAGGGAGCTGCTGTGTGATAAAGCACTAGAGTTCCATGCAGGAGAAACCAGGCTGTCTGCGGAAGATGACGTGGAGAACATATGTTCCCCTTCTTCCAGTTTGTGCTGTCTGTCCACAGCTTTCAGAGGGTGTTTAAATGCTTGCTCTGAGGACACATTCTTTGTGTTGCACTGGCTGTTGTACAGGGCAGAGACCCTGCCCAGATACCTTATCTTTCTGCCATGCTGAAAAGTAACACCAGTTCTCGATTGATGTGTAACTCTTCATCTTTCCATGGATGACACCTTTCTCCAGCATTTGAGTGATGGTCACTCAGGCCAAGGCCATTTGTGGCATTTCAGGAACAGCTCTGCTTGAGGGCAGCCTGCAGGATCATATCTCACCTCTACTCTAGAAGGTTTCATTGTCTAAAGGAGTTTCATTAGGCCTGTTTCTTTCCCTCTCTCAGCCCTGAGGCTGCCAGTGCCATTTTCAGGGAAAGCTTTTGTGTCCAAACACATGATGGGTGTCTGAAAGAAATCTTGCATGCAAAACAATGAATGGTAGCACAGGATGCCCCCTGTGTGTGTCTCTGAGGCTGACCAGAAATCTCCATGTCCCTTCTACTAACAAAGCTTATTTGCCATGGAGCTGAGCAACTACAAAAGTGCAGGTTTTCAGCCCTGAAATGCCCTGGAGATTTGTGTGCTCATAATGGAGAACCCTGAAATTACTGACCCTCTAAATTCTTCAATATTTTACTTAGAGTCATTAAAAACTGAATAAAATCTTTAACATTTTTACCCTTTTCCCCACAAGAGTAGGCATTTTTGTGCACACTACTTTTAGATTCTGTTAAATGTTTTATACTTAAGTTAATAAGCAAAAATACTCTTTGACACTGGAATATTAGTTGCATCTTGATTCTTTTAGAGGAACCTAAACAGTGGAAGGTTAAATAAATTTAAAAAACTAAAATGTTTTTGATTAATGGACAAAGGTTGCATTCTGTTGTGTCATAAAAGGCAAATGCAGAAGTTCTCTTGCTTTCAGTAAATTCCCCTTGCAGTTGGTAAAGAAACTTGAACTCTCAGAACATCCTCTTAATTCTCAGTGATTTCTGTCCCATCACACAACTTTTTAGCACTGCTGAATAACTGCAAAGAGAAGTCGTGAGTCTCTTAAGATTTCGTGTTGATATGAATTGTTAAAGTCTTTGTTTTAATTTTTAAGCAAACACCATTTCTCTCTGAAGAAATCATAACAAGGCAACAACAAAATCAAACTACAACCTGTGGCTGAAGGTTAGCTGTGTTAGTGCTGTCAGCATCTTTTGCAGTCACTGGTTTTACAGTCACTTTCTTTCAGGTTTTTCCCAGGTGCTTTTACATGGAAACTTGTTTACTTTAGAGTTGCTAGTGTGGTCTGAGGCTTTCTGTTTTGTTGTTGTTTTGTCATTACTCAGCCAAGGTCTGTCTAGTGTAATGACAAGGTCTTTGTGAAGTTGGAGGAGGTTTTTTTTCCCCTGAATTCCCTTTAGTTAATACTCTGGAAACATCAAGAGTCATGTCTGCATCCTCCTGCTGATACAAACAGGGACACTTCTGTGTTGGCTAAATCACAATGTATTGTTAGCCATGTATTATTGTAAATGTGCAACTTCCTACTGCTGGGATTTCTGACTCACCCAACTCGCTGAGCTGCAGTGATGAAGACAATACATCAAGGAGACAAGGACTGTTTGGGCTGTGAAATGTTTATTAAATCTCGCATACATAATGGCACTGAAGGAAGGAAGGCAGGCTGTAAATTGGTCTATGTGGCCAGAAGCTTCCAGGAATGGGCAGCAATTTTAATAGCTCCCATTGCTCATATTTTCTTTTCCTATGGAATATTTTGTTAACCTGTTTTTTATAGCCACAAGCAAGAGCTTTGTTGCTTACCAACCTGCAAGTTTTAACCCTAAAAAATAAAACCATGAGGTTTTGATATGGGAGAACCTCCTGTAAATGGAGAAGTGAAGTTCTCATCAGGTCCCTTGGGAACAGCAGCACTGGATGTGCCATGTTTAACTGGCTGGCAGGTGTGACTGGGGATTTCTGTTTACGAAGGCGGGAGAAGGTGCCATTCCTGGGTACATTGTGAACTGAAATTTTATTGGGGGGTTTGGGGAGGGAAGAAATGGACATCATCTTATAGGAGGAAACATGAGGCTTGGTTCAGTTGTAAACATCAGCTCCTCTCGTTTTGAACTCTTTTTATGTTTTTTTTGTTTTGGTTTTCCCTTGTTACCTTACAATCCATCTTTGACACCAGGGAGTGCCCCTTTTGCTGGGTGAATGTTGCACTTCTTGGGGCAGGCACATCCACACGTTATGAGTGTAGCAGCTTTTAGTTTGTTCCTGACTCTGCATTTAAGTGGGCACATGTTAACCAACACTGGCCCTCTGCCTTGTGAAGAGATTGCATGAGTTAACTGACACTTCATCCTGTGATCCATCTCCTCCAGTTGGTGCCTCCTAGAAATGCTGTTTCCTTTGTTGTTGTTGGGTTGTTTTTTTCTCTGCATGATCAGCTCAGGGAAACCATTTCCTTCTCACATCAGTGCTGGAAAATCAGAGAGGATATGACCTTAGCTCAGTCATTCTGTGGTAGCAGCACAACACCATTCCTCTGTTGCCATGCAAAACAATCACTCTTATCTGCTTAATTATCTGGGATGTCAGATTGCAGGGCACATGGCTATTTCAGACATCTAGCTTGATTTCCATGTAAAACAGATTGCCACATGCTCCACCTCCCAAGTGTCAACTCAGAAAACCTTCTACACACTCAAGTTCATTTAAACAGTTTGCTCATGCAGAACAGTATCCCAGCAATGAAAATAGGGTGGAAATGAAGAAGGCAATGGGTCATGTCTAAAGGGTGATGGAGAGAAAGATTAACATGTCAGTGGGGAGCTTTGAGAAGAATGGGGTTATGGCTGCACTGGGAGTCTCCAGCAGCAGTGAGACTCAGACAACATGTATGTCACATCAGTTACAAATAAAAGTTGATGGAGTGTAAAGTTGCCAGGGAGATTTGAAAAAGGAAGGAAGGAAGTCAATAAATAGCATAAAACAGTAACCTTAAGGTTGCCTCAATCCTTGCTCCCAGGCATTTCATTTCCACTGATGCTTCTTTTTTTCCTCTTTCTGTCTATTTTCCTTTCTCTTCTGGGAGGAAAAGATTAAAAAAGCCATCAAACTCCCAGTGGTAGTTTCCTAAGGCAGAGCACAGACACCCTTTTTCTTAGTGCCTGGTTTGCATTAGCTGTTGGCCAGCATCAGTTCACCTTTTTGCCAGGTCCTCAGCACTCTGTGTTCTGCACACTCAGCCTCTGACTGCTGCACACTGCTTGTCTGTTTTAACTCAGTGGTAACCTGCACTCAGAAATCCCTGTGGTGCTGAGCTGCTTTGTCCTATTGTGTTTTGTGCAGGATACAGAGAGGCATTTGCTTCATTCCTTAGTGAATTTGGGGCTGTAGCTTGCCACTCCAGATGCCAAAGAACAGGACACAAGGAGGCTGGAGGTGCTGCGGGAGAAAAGATAAACTGGTTTGTTTGTGTTTTCTCCTGTGCAGCATGTGGTTTTGGTGAAGATTGTGCAAACAAGCCTATGAGACCCAGTCTGAGAATTTTAGCAGGTCTGTCCTGTTTGCATAGGTCATGGAAACAACACAGTTTTTCACAGTTTCAGTGGAGATGGGACAGGTCCTTTTGTCAATTAAACCAAGGTATTGTTTGAAGGAAATCTTTAGAGGGGTAGTAAATGTCACTGTCAAGTCAATGCAGAAGCAGCCATCTCACAGTGCCTCCCCCTGCTTGAGCTGCCCAAGGGAGCACTATGTGCTTGCTTGCTCAGAGCAGCCTCTTTTTGGCACCCTGTCTGTAGATTGCATTCTTCTACTCAGTGTTCCTTCTTCCAGGTCATTGATCTCCAAATCAGGCCAGAAGACAGCATGACCCCATTTGTCACAGGCCCTCTCTGTGCTGGAGCATCACACTCACTAACTCTTGTCTTCAATCTGCTTTGTAACCTGCATGCTCCAGTTACCATTTCCATGTGTGGCTCTTGCTGGCCTTAGAAGGTCAGTCAGCTGGAGGGTCCAGGACTGAAAGCTTGCTCAAAGTCTGACGTTCTTAGTTTCCTGCTGACTTTTATTTCCTACTGTGACTTTATCAGACTGTTAGACCCAGTCTTCCTGTCTCACTCAGTGTTGCTGAGAGCTTATGTCAAGCTTTGCTCTTTTATTAGCTTCCATCATTTTGCTTTGTTATTTAAAAAGCACCTGGGGGAGGGTTGTTTTTTTTAATTGCTGTTGTTATTGCCAATGATTTATGCAGGGTTGGCTGGGGTCAGGCAGACCCACTCCCTGGTGCCTGTTCTCCCCAGCTGTCTCCACTCAAACAAGCTGTTCTCCAGCTGAGTCAAACAGCAAGTGGGGAGTGAGGGGTCCTGCCAGCCCTGCAATAGAGTTTGGAGGTTAGGGACCAAAAGGTAGTAGCAGGTACACTTGTAGTCCTTGCTCAGCTCCAGCTTACCCAGCAAGGAAGAGTGTGAGCTCTCAGCTCCACCACACTGCTTTTGCTAGTTGTTTGCAGTTATATGACATTCAGTGTTGATACAGAGTAGTGCTTTGTTTGACTCTTACCTTTCAACAGCTATTTACTTGCCTTTGTTTTGTACAGTGGTTGGGGTTCCCTGGTCATCACTGAGACATAACCAGTAATACCTGTTAGCTTAAATAAACTGTAACCAGGCCCTGCTGGTCTTTTCCTTTATTATTTTGCCAAATATTCAAAACCTTGTTTTCCCTCCAGTCTTAAGAAGTCACTCCCTGCTATAAATAATACACTATTAGTGACTCCATTCTATGTGAATATGGAGCTTCTGAGCCGGAGGATCAGCTGTGGCTGTGGCTGTCAGCAGGGTCCTTTTGGCAGCTTAACACGATGACTGTTCAGGCAGCTGGAGATCAAGCTTTCAGGAATACTAAGCATGGTTGCTCTTCATAGGAAACCAGACACTTCAGAAATGGTTTCCTCCTGATTCTGGGAAAGAATGCAGTTGCTGAAAGAAACCAAACTTCAGCACGGAAATTCAGGGAAGAACAGCCTAGGTTCTGGCCAACTTGTAGAGCCCTTGGCCAGCCACACAGGCGGGGGCGGATCTGTTCCGCCAGAGTTATAAGCAAACCCTCTTGGCAAGCAGGCTGTTATCTGGGCTTGCTGAAGCACTGAAGCTAAGCACCATTGCCCTCCCGAACCTTTGTGCAGTCCCAAAATGTGGGAGCTACTGGTTACTGACTACTCCTTACAAGGGATCTTCAGGAATTTCTGCCAGAGTTGCACCTACAGGAGCCGGTCCAATTCGACAGGGAAGCACGTGTGTGCTGGCAGCATCCCTCTGTGGGCTCACGTCCGTAACAAAGTGCGCAGAGATAAGGTTGGCCTGGCTTGCTTGTCTGTTGCTTCTTGGGGTCTCTGCAGTGCAAGCAAATGGAGAAATGTTTCTCTCTGCTGGTTGTCTTTTTTGGGGAGCTGGGAAGGGCATGGGGACTTGTCTTTGTAACTTTCAGCGGCATTGGGCTAGTTCTTTGATGCTTTGAAAGAGAGCATGGGCATGGTTGCACCTCAGATCTCCCAGAGTATAGTGCAGCTGCCATGGTTCCAACAATGACCTCTGTGTGTCAGGGAACACTGCTTTTGCATGAGGTTCAGCAAGAGGGAGGAGCTGTGCTGCAGAAAGAGCTTGGGCTACTGACTTTTTGTTTGTTGAGGACAGTAAACTTGAAACATGGAGTCTAGTCCAGTTGCCTCTTTCTGGTCTTACTGTCTCAGTGTTCAAGAGCCAAGTGTTACAAAGCCATCTTAGGAGGCACTGAAATCTGCTTGCTTTGGCTGGTCCTGACTGCTGACAGAGGTCCCCAAGCAGACAGCTCTTTTCTCTCTTTTGCTGCTCTAGCTTGAGCTGAATGCCACTTGCCAGCCATTCAGATGTGTTTGGACTCTCCTAGGCGGCATTGGAATTGGTGGATGATGTTTTGAGTACTAGAGTCAGCTGCTCTCCAGCCTCACAACTGAGCACTCCAGAGAAATCAAGCAAAACTGAAAATGGGAGATCAGAGCTTTGCTTCAGAACTTGTTTCTGCCTAAGGAATTGTTGCAGTGGCAGAGCTAGGTGTTCTTCCTGCTTTGTGCTGACACTGAAATGAAAAGGAATAAGCAGGTAGAAGTAGGAAGAAGTTTCCATGATTTCTGGACCAATTTTCTCTCTTTCTCCTCTGTTAGATCATGACAGAAGTTTGGTTTGTTTGAAGTTCCTTGTCTCTGGATGGATCAATTCATATTTTTCTTGATCTCACTGTTAGGGTAATTATGTCTTTTGAATTCAGTGGAACATAGTCCTTCTTGGAAGCTATTAGCATTATAGCCAAGAGCTGTGAAGTTCTCCAGCCTGGCTTTTTATTGCAGTGCAGTAATTTCACTCTCATTCAGCATCACCTGTCTCTATAAAACTGCAGAGGAGGACAAATCAGAATTACATCAGAAATCTCTCCTCTCCTTTTCTGACTGTTGGATGGGACAAATTTGGCTGTCTGTTAACATGCCTGTTGTGCTACAGCAATGAATGCAGTCTCTCTTTCTATGGAAGCTGAGGTTATTGGTTTTCAAACATTGATTCTGCTCTCAGAGGTTGCCTTTGAGCAGACACATCACACGTTGCTAAATTTTCCATGTGTTTGAGTCCTCATCAGCCTTACTTTGAGAACTACACACTGAGTGTCCCATTACCTGAAAACTGGGAGACCTTGGAATGTGTGATTTCCTGTGGAGAAGAAATAACGTGTTCAAAGTGGTAGTGCTCTGCTCACTTACAGAAGCCTTTCAGGCTAGCTGCTTTCTCTGAAGTCTGTTCCTAGCTCATGGGTAACTTCTATGTTTTTCAGCTGGACCCACAGGCATTGCAGGACAAAGATTGGCAACGCACAGTCATCTCGATGAATGGAGTAAGTATGGAAAACAGAAGTTAGCACTGCTTCTGTGCTTCTGTACCTCTTATGTGCTTTGGGGTTTTTTGCTATTCATTGCAGCATAGACAAAAAAACCATTTGAAAAGTAACAGGCGTTCTCTTGCATTCAGGTTGAAGTGAAGCTGTCAGTGAAGTTCACCAGCCGGGAGTTCAGCCTGAAGAGGATGCCGTCCCGGAAGCAGACTGGGGTTTTTGGGGTGAAGATAGCTATTGTCACCAAGTGAGCTGATGGGTCACCTTTCTCCCTATTGTTCTTTTGAAAGTCAAGTGGCTAGTGGGTTGCATGTATCTTTAACCCACAAAGGGATTTGTCACTCTAGCCTGTCCCATTTAGGTTGTGGTGTAGATGGCTGTGGCTGCAGAAAAGAGGTGCTGTCCATTCTCTGAGCTTCATTTTTCGCAGGTGAAAAACCCAGTGTGCACACAGGCTTTAAAGCTAGAGTGCATGTCACTCTTCTAAGTTCCCGAAATACCTCTTGCCCCGTTACTCTGTAGTTAGCGAACTTGGTCACAAATTTTCAGAGGCACTGAACAGTGATGTTTCCTTCCCATAACTGGAAATGCTCAAATTCTTTGGATCCCGCTGTATTATTTTAAGGAGGAATCTTTTGTCTCGAATTGTTTGCCAGAAGAAACCTGTTTGTTCTGTGTTAGAGTTTGGGAAATGTGTTATTTCCTCCCTATGGAATTGCATTAATTGGAAAGGAACAGGGTTGCTATGTATCCAAGGACTGTTTGGGAATCCTCTGATCACCTGTGCAGAGTCGCAGACTCTAGGGACACTGGGACGTGGCTAGAAGCTCAAGTGCTCAGGGCAGCTGCAGAACAGCCAAAGCCAGGCTAAGACAGTCAGAAAACCCTCTCCAGTTTAGAAAGGAATTTTTCAGCTCAGTCTTAATTACCTACTCAGACTCTCTCCCACCCCATTTTCCAGAAGAGGTGTGCACAGCAAAATGATGAGGTGATTTTAGCCAGCCTAGTTGGAGTAACAAGCAGTGAGGGCATGGGCTGTACTGAACTCTGCTGTCTGCCTTTGTGAAGGAGAGAGCGCTCGAAGGTGCCTTACATAGTGCGCCAGTGCGTGGAGGAGATCGAGCGGCGTGGGATGGACGAGGTGGGCATCTACCGCGTCTCAGGGGTTGCAACCGATATCCAGGCTTTGAAAGCTGCCTTTGATGTCAGTAAGTATTTGTGTCTGATGCTTTCCTTCGCTATGTGAGCTCCTGCATGAGCTCCCTGTCAGGCGGCTATGCTATTTTTAATCTTGCATTCCCCAAGAAGCATTAAGAGGTAGAAATTCTTGCACAAGGAGAATCATTTTAACCCCAGCTGTATGTTTTATTAATATTCTTCAGCTACAGATACAGCACAAGGCATACAACAGGAGGGGGACTTGTAGCAAATAAAGCACTCGTTCTTCCCAGCAGACATGAAATGGTGTGTTTGCCTGCCCTGTCACATTTTTGTCAATGACAGACAGCTTCCTCAGGGGATGCAGCAGCAGCAATGAGAAGTCATGATTTCCTCACTATTGTGAGGTCTCTACATTAAGAGAAGTGCTTTAAATTAAGAATGTCTTGTGAAAAGAAGGCAGCAAGAAAAATATTCTAAGGTTGTCAAGGAGTAGTGTTTATGAAACTGGAACTGGCTGGTCAGGGCTCCTGAGTTCTCTTCTTAACTTTCTCTAGATTGCTGTGTGCAGATTGTGAAATGAGATAATTTTAGCCAACCTTTGTAAAGCTTTCTTTGATTTTGAGCAGAAAAGGGTTTCTTATTTGTGCTGCATGCAAAAGACTGGCATGTATGTTCCAAAAGGTATCCAAGGTCAGGCAGATGAAACACCTCCAAATTGCTGAGGTACAAAAAGTGAGATTCCACCCTACTTCCAGCCTCCACATGATAGTCCAAGGACCACTCAAGCCACACTTAGGCCAGCACCAGGTGCCCAAATTCATCCTCCCTGCACTACTTCTTCACTTACCTTGTGAAATTTCTTTTTTCTTCTATTTTCTTTGCAATCCTCCTAAGCTACCAAAACCATTGATTTCTGCATCTTCACTAGTGCAAGTAAGGGAGTTTTACATTCTGAAAAACAACTTTTTGTATTAAATGCTGTTTTACACTAAGCTTCATGAAACCAGTGCTGGCATTGCTGGTTGGTCTGTTTGTTTTGGGGAAGGGGGGTGGTTTGTTGTTCTTAATAGTAAAAATACTGAAATGAGAGCCCTGAATTGCCTGTGTGCTTTAGCTACACTCAGTGGGGAGTTAAGACAGCCTCAGAGTCTCTTATTCTAAGCTGTTAGAGGCAGGGAATTGGACTAACAACCGTTGTCACTAACCAAAGTTGGAATGCATGTAAATACAGTGAAGTGGGGCTTGTTCCAGATCAAGCCAAGGTCTCTGGCACAGCACAGCTAACCCTGGGTTGATTTAAAGCTCTGAACTGTTTGCAGTCATTTGTGCAGCACTTCACAGTTGCCAGAAGGTAGCTCATTTAATCTGGAGAAATGTAAACAGGAAACTCTCAGCTATTTGGGCAAAGACAAAGGATAAACAAAGAGAGCCAAAGCAAGAAAAAGAATGAATGCAAGGCCAGCAGCTTCTTTACCCTGCTTCCCCTCTTCTATCTTTCAGATAACAAAGACGTGTCAGTGATGATGAGTGAGATGGATGTTAATGCCATTGCAGGCACCTTGAAGCTGTACTTCCGGGAGCTGCCTGAGCCCCTCTTCACAGACGAGCTCTACCCCAACTTTGCTGAGGGCATTGGTAAGGAACAGCAGGAATAAGCCTTGGTAACTGGAATCTTCTGCAGGAGGCTGCTCCTAAAGCAGTACAAACCCCATGTTGATAGTGTTGGACAGAAGCCTGGAACTGGCTGTTTAAGGGAAGTGAAATGGAGCTCAGAAGTGAGTGTTGGAATGACATCTTCCTCCTAGGAGCTTGAATTGCTTTGCGTTTTACTAAGTTGAAAATCTCCAGGTTTTGGAAGCGTAGGTTAAAAATAGAATGACAGTCTGCTTGTGGGGCTGTGCATGCTGCCTGCCCCATGGAGTCTTCTAGAGAAGCCCTCTTGGGGAGTCGGAGAAGGCATGCCTTGTTGTGCCTTGATGCAGGGGCAAACATCATAACAGTTTAAAGTCTGAAAGCACTTGAACTGCGTGAGAAAAAGGGATTCTCCAGGTGTCTGTGAAACAAAGGAAAGAGATCCTGTGGGGTATTAATGTGCAACTCTGACCTTCTAACCTATGAGGTAATTACAGCCCATTCATTATTTGTTGGTCTGAGAAATGATGTAGTCAGTCAAATTCTCTGCCTGTGGGTGATGTTTGCACATCTTGTGTCTTGCAGCACTTTCAGATCCTGTTGCAAAGGAAAGCTGTATGTTGAATCTATTGTTATCGCTTCCAGAACCCAATCTTGTGACATTCCTCTTCCTTTTGGATCATTTAAAAAGGTAAGTGTGGATCCTTTAGACACATATTTAATGTGTGAAGGATAATTGGTTTGGAAAGAGGAGCCTTGTCCTTGAATTCCTGGGATGCAACACAAGTGAAGAAGCATTTGCTGATTTGCTGTGATAACTATTGTCTCATCCTCACTTAGTGAGGCAGTGAATTCCATTCGCACTCACACTGAAAGGCTTAGAACTGGAGGAAAGGGGTAACAAAAGTCTCAGGGCTTATCTAGTGCAAATGCGAATTCCTGCTGCAATATCACTGTAAAACTGCACCTGCATCTGGATGCAAAGCTTGGGTAAGGTTTTAGTATCAATTATGAAGCTTTGGCTGTGTTTAAGGACTTGTGAGCCCTGTCTCAAAAGGTGTCTGGAATCTAACATGTGTGTTTTAAAATTCCAGCACTTCTGCTAACTGAAGGTGTCAGTTCCTTGTTTAGACTCCTCTCTCTGATCTTGTCTATGTCTTGTAGCATGTTTGTAACTGTGAAAAAGTATTTATGTGTGTTTGGTATTAATGCAGTAAGGTTGATACATGCACAGTGTGTTAATGTAAATACCAGAGACTGGCACTGGAGAGATGAAAGATCATCTTGTGACTGAGGTTCTAGATTCAAATCCAAGAAATCTGGGTTTTACTGGTTTCTGCTGCAGACTTTCCTGCCCATAGGTAGATTTTTTAACCTTTGTGCCTCAGTTTCTCATTTATAAAACTAGAATGAAAAACATTCCTTTGTTCCTGTCCCACTTCTGTCTGTCCAGACAGTAAGCAGCAAGCCTCTTTCCAAGTTTAAGCCATGTCTGTGGAGTGTCTGGTGGCTGTGGTTGTGTCGGATCAAGGGATTTGCTTACATGTAAAGTTCATGTAGGCACACGCAGTTGGTTGGTTGAATGTGTCTAAAACTCCTTACAAAAGGAATAACTATGGTTTCTTACTTACAGACCCTTCCAAACTCAGGTATTTATAAAACCTGCCTTGGTCATTGTTTCTTCTCCTAGGGTTGCTGAGAGGGAAGGTGTTAACAAGATGTCCCTGCATAATCTTGCAACTGTCTTTGGACCAACGCTGCTCAGACCTTCAGAGAAGGACAGCAAAATCCCTGCTAACCCAACCCAGCCTATCACAATGACTGACAGCTGGTCACTAGAAGTCATGTCCCAGGTAAAATCCTGCATGTGCTGTTCAATCTTGTGAAGAAAATATGTGGGGGAGTGCAGTCCTCTGGCAGGGCCTGGCTCAGGAATCCTGCTGTGTTCTCATGACACATTGTTTGAGAAACACAAACAACTGTCACCCTTACACAGATGGTTTAGACTGTTTGTAGAACTGTTTCTTCAGGCAGTTCAGTCTGCATCTGCACAACTACAGCTTTTCATGACAAAACATGAGTACACAGGCAATCCTGAGTGCTTCCTGTTCATGCACAGTAGGCTTTTTGGTACATACTTCATTGAATAATGGCAAGTTATAGATCAGACTTTTCCAGTGCAGTGGAACACCAATACCATTTTTACAGCCTGGGAGATGAAAAGAGTGTCTCTGGAGCACTGCAAGTTTTAACATACCTGCTATTATACACTGCATTAAAACAAATAGAGAACTGCAAGATGTTGCCACGGAGAGAGCTGTAGGCTAGTCTGCCAACTCTCAAATTGGCAGGATGAGGAGGAGTTAACAGAGCGTTATCATTTCCACTTTCCTTCTTTTTCCAGGTTCAAGTTCTTCTGTACTTCCTGCAGCTAGAGACTATCCCTACCCCGGACAGCAAGAGGCAAAGCATTCTCTTCTCCACAGAGGTGTAGGTGCCTGTGCAACCAACAGGACACAAAAAACTGCTCTTAGCAAATATCTGCCACACTTGAGGAAAAAAAAAGACTGGTGTTTCTTCAGACATTACTGGCCTCTTCCTGTCCTGGGGATGATGGCCCTCAGTGCTTCTGCTGTTTGTTAACCAGAGACCAGCTGAAGAGAAAGGAGAAAAATCTCTTCTCTTGATTGGTAGGACCAGAACTTGAATTGGAGATGGAGCTTTGCAGAATCTCCACTAGACGGAGCAATAGACACTTGAACACATGCAACAGAGTGTGGCTGTTACTCTTGTTGGGAATGTGACAGAAGGGATTCCTCTTTGATGGATTTAATTTATCATAAAGAAACGTCAAGATTTCTACTGGACCACTTGATAGGGTACCCCTTCTTGGCTGAGGGGGAGTTCAAGGATATATCACAACTGTGTCTTTAATAACTGCTGTTTTTGAAGTACTGTTCTAGGCCATAAATAGCATTGCTTTGCAAGAGGGGAGGAGAGGAGAAGGGAAGGGTCTGGGATCTAAGATTCCCTCCTCAGAAATTCACATCTCTGTTTGAACAGTGTTCTACAAAAATGTACTAGTTCTGTGTACAACTAGAACTGTTGGTTTGTTTGGGGTCAGAGGTTTTTGTTGTTGGGGTTTTTTTTTTCTGTCTCACCCACCCCTTCCATTGCAAATGTTTATACAGCTCTAGGGAGGGAGATGTCCTGCTCTTGCCTACGCTGCACTTCTTTTTTCTGGGTTAAGGAAGCCAGACTCAATATTTTACACTATAAATAAATATAGCAAATGAAAGAGAGGCAGGGAGGATTAGAATCAGTGATGCTGGTGGTGATTCTGTTGTTTGTGTGCATATAAAAGCAGGGGCAGTATTATCCAGGCAGGTTGCTAAATTCCTTAGACCCCACCAAACTTAATGAAAATTCATTGTTAATTCCCAACACTCCAAAGAAAAGATATCACTGCAAAAATAATTGAAGCATTTGTGGACAAAAAGAGAAAAATCCATGGCTAACAGTTTGGCTGGCTGCTCACTGCAAACTTTTATCACATCATCTTTTTTTGGATACTTGAATTTTTTGAGGCTTTGTACATTGCTTCTACAAGAGTCTTTTTCTGCTAGATACAAATACTTGGATAAAATGTGTCAGAATGTACTTTATGGACAATCTAGCAAGTAGCATGCATGATGTGTTCTCCAGAAATTCTAACTCTGTTCTAAATAAGAGCAGTGAGGACATTTCTGTGCAAGTACATAGAGCAGTCCAAAAGGTTGAGCCAAATACCAGCGCTGCGTTTCCCTGCCTCAACCAGTTAGAGCCACAGGTGTCAGGGCAGCAGCACTTCTGGGGAACTGAAAGCATAATCTAATTGCTGATAGCCAGGGCAAAGTATTGTGGCTCTGAAGCAGTTGTGCCAAACCTGGTGGGGGAGTGGGAGCAATTCTGTTTTCATAAACCACTCCAGGCCCCTTCACCTCCTCCACAGTTCTGCAGCATCCATTAATGGCATCCATCCATAGAGAAGTACAGCTTGAAGACAAGGGAAAGGAATCAGCATGAGAAGGGGAGGGAGGGACAGGTTTTGAAAGGTAGGTGGAGTTAGGTTGTCAACTTCATTTGAGGGGAAATAGGACAAAGAAAGCAACCCCTGTTATGCTGAATGTCACATTTTCTGATGGGTGATTTGCAGCCTCTCAAAGAACCCCCTCCCCCCAAAACAACAAAAGGAGTCTTTCAAACAAATGGAAAGAAAAAGAAGTTAAAGGGAAATGATTTTGTAGTCACTGTAAGTCTGACTGCTGCATAATATTAGAAATGATTGTACTGTGAAGTTGCAAATTCAAAAGAAACAAATATAAATTTCAATTTTTGTGAGTATATCAATATTTTGCATGCTTTGTAAGGATTCTTATAGGAAATTAAAATTGCTTAGTATCCCTCCCTCCTTAGGTCTGGGAGCAAACCTCTTTGTAATGTAATGTACAACTAGAAATTCCTCTCTTGTATGTTATTTCCACTACATTCCAACTTCTGAACCTGTAAAACAGCAAGTGTTTATAGTAGGAGGTGCTTTTTTAGGGGAGGGAGGGAATGAAGGCAACGAAACTTGAAGGCTTAAGATTTTGATTATTTTATTTTTTAACTTTTTGTCTTTGTCAAGGTAAAAATTAGTCACAATCCTGAAAAACACTGACTTAGTCATGGGAGCAGTAAACCACACTCTCTGGTTTTGGTTCTGGTGTTGATGTATCTGAGGCAGTAGCACTGCTGATGACTTAATTTCAAAGGACAAACCCAAGCAAGCTAGGGCAGGGGTTGGGCTGATAGCCTTTTCCTTTTGCTCTTTGGAATCTGTGGCTGCTCTTTGCAGTGTTGAAACTGGAAAGCAATACCATGATGACTGTGCCAATTTACTTTTGCCCAAGTTTTTTTTTATTTTTATTTATATAGGAAGTTAATTTTAATAATAAATAAGTGATCTATAGTATGTAACCATCAGAAAATTGCTATTGCTTTGGTTACTGTTAGAGGTTGTTGCTTTTAGTCTCTCATTACGATGCTCGGTTCTAATGTAACATTATCTAACATGCAGGCATGTGGATCAGGGAGAAAAAAAGTTAATTTAACTTAACCCGTTAATTATTTCTGTTAAGTATGAATATGTTTTCCCCAAAGCTGGTAATTTTGGGCTGGAAAAGATAGCACATCTTATTGCTGATGATGAAATCATGGACTGATCTGAAATAGGAGAATTGCTTTCTTGAATTTCCTTTAATTTTGAAATTAAGTTTTTTTTTCAAATAGTCTTATGTTTTCAGAAATTAAGTATTTCCAGAAGGCTTTTATGTTCTTTTCCCAGGGATGTTGGTTGGTCTTTTGGGTTTTTTTTTTTACTTTTGTTATTTTTTTAATAAGCCTTATCAGACTTAAACAAAAAGGGAATTGCAAAAGTTGGCTTTAGAAAGGCTTTCTGATTTCTGCTCTTACATATTCCCTTGTGAGTTGTGTCAGAAAACCTAACTTCCATTTTCTATATGAAACAGGTACAATATAAACAATATAAGAGCAAACTAGCAAGAACTTACCCTTTACATGTGCACTGGGAGCTTATGCCCTTTCAGTTTCTGCTGTATTGGAGAGACCTTTCTAAAAATGTGGCTTTCACATTCAGAAATCTGAAATGTTATAACTCTGAACTAGGAATTCAGGTGATTAGGACAGTCTGTGTGTCTCCAGCTTAAGGAGAGGAATAAGCATCAGTTTCCTGGCATTTAGAAACTACTTTAAAATTCTCATGTGTTTTGTTGTTTTTTTTTAAACTGACTAGGTTTTAAAATAAAATTTTAAAAAGTGAAGTAAAGCAAACTATGGGGAAAGTTTCAGAGATGGACAAGAAATAATAGTTAGTAGATCAGTTTCAGCTTTGTGTTTGTGTCTGCTTTGTATGGGAGGGGAGGGTCTGAAACCAAATAGAAACACATCCATTGAAGTGCTGCTGGTGTTCTTTATTCTTGCACAATGTTAACAAGTTGAGGTAGAAGCTAAGCTATTTCAGGCTGTGTTTTAATGCTGCTGGTTATCAGTGTATCAGCTAAGGGCAAAATGCAGCAGTGTGCTGACTGCCTCGGTTCTGACCTGCAGTTGCTAGTCCCAGGCAATGGCAGGCACTCGATGAAGCAAAATGGCAACTTTTTTGTTGGCCACAAGGTGGTGGAACCACAGAGGATGTTTATGGGAGATGCAGTATTTTTACAGTTTATTCATTGTACCTGTTTAAAAGTCTGACTGTTTGTGTTAGTTTTCTATGAGTTTATTTAAGCAAATATACTGTTCTTTAAAGCATACCTGAATCTCCAAATCTGTTTGTCAGCCTTGTAACACTGGAAGGCATCCCAATGTGTTCATGTCTCTTACCATGCTGTTCTTTCAAGTGTGTATGAGATGTAAATTGACCAACATGGCTTTTAAAAATGGTTAAAATTTGATGGTAAAAAACCAACACTCTCTGACTGCTCACTGGTTAAGCCTTTTGTTTCAGTGCTTAGTCATGTACTGGGATAACATGATCAGATGTGGCATTCCAGTTATGGAGATTTTAGTTAGAAATGGGAGATGTTCTAAGAAAAACCTTTACCCTTTCCCTTTTTACTTTAATCCAAGAAAATGAGGACTTGTAAGAACAGAAGACCAATACATTCATGCTAGATTGAAGAGAAATAAGTCTGATGCCATTCACTTCCTTTAACATAGGGTATGTGCAGCTGAGATACCAGAGCCTTAGGTTAGTGTTAGCAATTCTCCATGCTGAACTAGAATGAAATAGAATTAAATACAGGGATACCAACAGAAGTTCTAAAAGAAGCACATACAGTTAATGATTATTCCCTAACAAGGCTTTAGGGAAGTAACACAAAAGGAAAAAGAGAACCATAATTAGGAATCAGGTCACATGGTCTGGAACTAGAAAGAAGTCCTCATTTCACATTACAGAAGCAGGCTTATGCCCTAGATAACTGTGAGCAGTCTGTCTTGCCAATAAATAAACATCAATACAGGATCACCAGGAATTTAGCTTCTGTAGCCTCCCAGTTCTGCAGCTCCTCTCTCTTGCTATTGAAAATTCACAGTTCAATGCTAAGAAATCAAAGCTTATCACTTGCTCTCTCTTCCCTCTCCACCCCCCAGCAATATATAAATGGGAGGAATAAAGTCCATGTATTACTTTCAGTGAAACACTACCACAAAGAAAGAAAAGCTAATGGAACAAGAAGTTAGACTTGTTCAAACTGAAGTCTTTTTCTGGGCTGCAATGCCACAACATGCTATAGTGATGAAATGGTTTAAACAGCAGGACCAAAGTGAACCTGAGTGAACATATTATCTTGATTCTCCTCTTTCCATCAAAGTCATTAGATTTAGGCCTTGTAGGCCAAGGAAATACATAAATGCTATTGCTAAGAATTAGAAAGTTATTAAATTACCTAGTTTGCCTCCACTGTTGATTCTGTTCGTGTTAACATCTTAGAGTGGAATTGCTAGAGACCATGGTAAAAACATGCAGGTGAACCATGAGAATATTTTCCATGTAATTTATTTCCCATTCTCATGTTTCACCTTTCAGTTAGAAAGACCTCTCCTTTTCCAGCAGAAGCCACTTCACATCATTCTGCACTGATGTGCAGCACTCTCACACCAGGAGTTCAGGTTGTAACAGAACTATCCTTGGAGATAAATATTTCCCATCTTCTGGTGCAGAGTGGACCAGGTACTGCTAAAGCTCTGGGCTCCTGTAGGCCTGTTTGGCAAGTTAAATGAGATTCTGTTATTTACACCTGTTCAAGCATATTTGGGCATGAATATGATTACAGAGGCCCCAAGCCTAGCAGAAGCATTTGCTCTACTGCTTTGTCTTAATTGCACTCATGTTCAAATCAGAAATGGTTCATCAGAAGAGAGAAAACTTGTATTATCCACAGAGTTTTTGTTTATCTAACTGTTGCAGTCTTTTTCCCTTGTGGTAAGACATTCTGAGAACCTAAGACATTCCACAGATGAACCATTTATCTGATCTGCAGAGTGATTTATCTGACAAGGCCATGTTATGTCCCTGTGGATGCACAAAAGGGCAGGCTTGTTACAAACAAATTTCCTGCCCAGAAGGAGAGTACTGCAGCTTTCTGCAGATGACCCAAAACAAGGACCACAGCAGGCAGAGCCCACCAGTGAGCAGATGGCCTTGGTCCTTACATGCTCACATCTCCCTTGCAGCAGTTTGAGTGAGGCCCAGAAGGCATTTATGGGAAGAGACTTTTCCCATCCCTTCATACTGTGCCTAGTTGAATTATCTAATGCCAATCTATATAGAGTAGCTCAAATTTCCTCCATTGTAGTCCCATTTTGGGAGGAATTAGGACTACACAAACTCTAGGTATTATGCAAATAGTTAGCTGAAAACTG
This sequence comes from Bucco capensis, assembly GCA_013396975.1. Classification (NCBI taxonomy): domain Eukaryota; kingdom Metazoa; phylum Chordata; class Aves; order Piciformes; family Bucconidae; genus Bucco; species Bucco capensis. The sequence continues at coordinate 131,305 of VWZO01009464.1, read as the reverse complement.
ATTGGTATCTAAAACCTATTTCATATATAGTAGGTAACAGTGTAAAAGCTGCCATAGCAAGAGAACATTTCTTCACAACAGCCTCTTCTAATCCTTTCTTTACTGCTTCTCATAGCCTGAGAAATGTGATTTGGGGCTTCACAGTTACGTATGAAAACTTACAGAAGCCACTGAGTAATGTCTTTGGAATTGTGGATAAAACTTAGCTACATGGCGACAGGTGTTTCAAGAGAGGGGTAGCAGTACTGAAGAAGGCAGCAAGAAGAGGGTAAGGACTTGTTGCATTAGGTGACTGAAAAGCACCACAGTGAAACAGTGACAATTATCTTACAGCAGGACACTGAAATGTGCTTTCTGTGTCTGTCCAGCAAAAAAGAGAAAACTAAGCCTTCTCTTGCCTCTGTAAGTTGTGTAGTTTGTTCTTATCTCTAGTATTACAAGTGTTTATAATCTGTGGAGAACTCCAAGGAAAGGAATTAAGACTATTTATTTAAATATAAATACCATTAAATTATATAATTAGTGCTAAATTATCAAGTGTAGAAGACAAACAGCTTGTTTGGATAATTCTGGGTTTCATCAGAGTTGATAGTGTTGGCATTGTTTTAACACTACCACACTTGGGAGTCAGGTTTGACATTTTATACTGCTGTTGCCAGTGCTTCAGTATCTTACAATGCTCTGGTTTTGGAAAAGAAAACTTAATCCTAATAGTTCCATACTGAAGGGTGTTGAAACTGTACTGCTAAACATCTCTCCGTTTAGGCCCAAAAACAGGGAAAAAGGGGGGAGGGAAACGATCATTCTGGGTTTTGGGTTGGGTTTTTTTTTTTCATTTTCTGAGAAAACTGGTATGACAAAAGGATCCAAAAACTGTATTTGGGAAAAAAAGGCATTTATAGCCTTTCTTTGTACACAATGTTAAATAAAATCTCCTCTATCTATGTTTGTCAGGTTCTTCTGGTCTTACTTAACAAAAAAATTTGGTCTACATTAAACTGAATGTGTGAATTGCACTCATCTGAGTCTGCTAGAGGTATAGAATTTAACACCGGTGTTTCAAAATAAAAGCTATTTCATGGTTTACAGGGTAAAAGCTATATCACTTAAAAACTAGAGGTTAGTACAAGGTTATTGCTGAGTAAAGCTAAACCAACTGTAATGTGTGGAAATATTTTAGATGTGTAGTAGCTGAGCTGAACAGTCCCTTTTCAGACCTGTATTAATCCTGTTTCAAAATGCAGCCAGACCCAAACTTTGTAAACTTTACCTTTGTGCTCAGAGCACTTTAGCTGTAGCTACATATTTGCTGAGAATTGAGCTCTGGCCTCTAGTACTTCAAACATTGCATGAAATTAGTGGGGTTTCTAGGAATCACTGTGGAAATGGAATGTTACTTAAGTTCTATTGGTGCTTTATTTAAATCAACTATTATTTAAATTATTAATGTCATTAATTACATTTATGTTTTCATATAGTCCAAATTTAATATATGAACCTCTATATAAATAAAAAGATACCTGCTTGAAAGCTCTCTAGCTGATTTTCATTCAGATTGGATCACAAAGATGATGTCTCAATGGCAATAGCCAAAGTAGAGAAGAATGTAGCTCACTGTAGTGTTTAAAACAACACTGAAATGAGATGCAGACCACACAAAAAAATGTCATGTTTACCCCTAAATATGGGAAAAGAAGGTGAGACTCAATGACTGTTATTAATACTTCCTACCAGTGGTGTTTCTGTAGAACATAAAAGTAGTTCCAGAATGGTTTTCAGATAGCTCCAGTGTGGCATTCCTCTGCAGAGCGGTTCTTGCTCAGTTGGAACACAACTGCACTGAACAGTACTAGGGTGCCCCCGAGTGAGCCTGGAAGGTGTCATGTCTACACTGAGTGCTGGCTCCTATGAGGAGCTCTGCCCACACAGCCATGCTCCTACCCCATCAAGCTCTGCACTGACTATCAGGTTGGCAGTCCTCAGCCTCTTCTCCCAGCTGCTTTCCCCCACTTGAAGAGGCAAGGCAAGCAACACTGCTACTGGCCTGAGGTGAATTGCAGAGTGCAAGCTGGTGCAAATTCAGGCAGTCTGCACTTACATTGCGCTGCTTCCCTGCAACGAGAAAGGAAGAACAAAACTTCAGGCTGGAGCAGGATGAGAAAGAGCATATGAGTGCATAATAACCATGGATGAGCTGTGCAAATTGCTACACCTGAGCAGGTGTCTTTTAATTTTCCTGGCAGCCTTCCCACTGCTTCGTGAGGCTTGCAGCAGGCTTCCCTGAGGCAGCTGCTCCCCAGAAGCCCTGCAGGACACAGCCAGCAGTCTGAGACAGGATCAGCTGTACCTGCCTGACTCCCCAGAGACATTTGTCTGCTCTTTGTTAGAAGCCTCCAATTATGGAGATTCTGTAATCCTCTTGGGCAATCTAATCCTGAACATAACCACAATGAGAAAGTTTTCCTTCTAGACAGTTGAACCACTCTTGCACACATTACAGGATATAATGCTGCGATATTATGCAGGTTTTTTTCAGTGACCTTTTAAGTTTAACTAGGCTACCAGCCATATGCACTGTCAGCTAGCAGCTTGTTCATTAATTCACTGAGCTGAACAAACCACGTTCTGTTTCCTGCTAGAAAACAGAAAGCTGAGCCCCTTTGTTGGCTGCTGTAAGAAATACATTGTACAAAACAAATGCAGACATTTTTCACACACCTAATACAGAAGTAATGCTGCTGATTGACATTCAAATGCTATTTTTTTTACTGACAAAACATTTAAAAGGTAGAAACAGAACAACGTTTTGTTGACCATATCATGGATCAGAAAACCTAGTGGAATAGCACTGGTTGTAGTGTTAGAAAAATAAGCATCAGATATATCGTGTAAGTATAAAGGAGCCTTTCAATGTCAAACTAGGACACTGTGCCTGGGCAGCAGCCTTCCAGGGAAATCCTGCCAGCTAAGAACAGGCAGATCAACGGAGAAATGGATTGGGAAGGACATCTGAATAAAATGACTTTGCAAGACATACACAGGAAATTTTTCCCACAGTGTAAATCCAGCTATGTTATAACATCAAGAAGCATACATCCTCTCAGTTTTGAAGGGAATTCTGATGAAATACAGATATACTTGACTTTGATTTACAATATTAAAAATCAAATTTCATCAATCAGATAAGGAAGGGACTGTAAGTCATACTTTCCCTCAGCAACCAGCAGCCCTTTGACTTCTAGGAAGGAATGTACCTCAAGGGAGAGCCTGCAATACAATCTTAGAATAAGTGTTTCTTTTGATAGAACAGCTGAATTGCTGTTGGGAGAGAGGCTTTTAACCTGTGGTCTGAGCTAAACAGAAAGCCTGATGGGGAAACTTTCACAAGGCTATGTCAAATCAGCACATTTTCTCAGTTACTGTGTTCATAGCACTTTCCAGCCAATGCCTGTAAATACAGACTCTGCTATACCTCCAACTAAAGCACCAGCATTGTAATTTCGGCTTATTAACTGCAGTTGCTTGTTATTCATGACAACAGTCACATGTCCCGCATAACAACACTGAGCTAGCAAGTTCAGCTTAGTGCAGTCTTTTAAAAGTACCTAGAAGTCTGAAAGCTTGTGTTCACACACAGTTCTTGTAATCTGAAACAAAGCTGTTCAATGCCACATTTAAACATTTATTTCGCACTCAAATGAAAAGCTAAATAAGAATGAATGAAAACTCCCTTTTTACTAGAAGTCACGTGGAAAAAAAGTGGGGTAATGGGTACAAGTTAGTCTTGGTGAGATCCTCACTAGACACAAGGAAAATTTTTCACAGTAAGAACAAACAGCCGTTCAAATAATCTCCCCAGAGAAACAGTGGAGTCCCCAACATCGGACACTCTTAAGATTTGACTGGACAGGTGCTGGGCCATCTCATCTAGACTATGCTTTTGCCAGGTACGGTTGGACCAGATGATCCCCGAGGTCCCTTCCAACCTGCTATTCCATGAGTCTATAATAACTCTAACACTGCACAGTAAGGCACTGGCTCAGGTTTGGTAGCCCCTCCGCTCCCGCCGCGGCCAGGCTGCGGTACCTGCCTGGAGCACCCTCGGCGCTGCCCGGTTGCGCGGGCTCTGCCTCGGGCTCTGCCGGACGAACGGCGACGCGAGGCCGCTACCGTCGCACCTTCACCCTCGTGCTTTGCTGCACGCTCGCGAGTGCCCTCTAAACGGTTTCTCTGAAGCTTAAAAATGACGATTTTATTCTAGAAGAAAAATTCTTTCACCACAGCGAAACTCAGGCCTTGGGTGTCGCCTCAGCTGAGAGGCAGCGCGGCCCCTCAGCGCCGGGACGCCGCAGCCAGGGCGGGCAGAACCCCCACGCCGCCTTGCCGGCGGTGTCTCGGTCGCCGCCCCCGCAGACAGCGCTCGGGCGCCTATAGAGCCCCAACCAGTTGCCGTCCTTCGCCGCAGGGCTGCTCCCCGGTACCCGCCGCCGCCCTCTAGCCCCCAGGTACAGCGCGCCAGCCGGGAATGGAGGGCGGGAGCGCATGCGCCGCCAAAGGCCACCCTCCCCCGCCCCCTCCTGTGCGGCGTAGGCCTGCAAGGGGCCGCGCCTGCGCAGTGTGGTGTTACCGCCCGCCAGGGGCGGGGCCAGGCGGAGGCGGGNCGGTAAGCGCCGAGCGCCGGCGAGCCCAGCCCCGACGACCCCTGCCCGCCCGAGCGCCCGCTGAAGGGTCGCCCGCGGCTGCGCAGGCCCCGGCAGGGCCTGTTTCCCGGGCTCTTGTCGCTCGCCTCACTCCCGCCCCACCGCCGCCGCGGGGAGCCGCTTCCCGCGCAGCCCGCCCTGGGGCTGGGTCTCCTCTTCACCGCCGCCGCCCCCTGTGTCCCGAAGGGCCGCCGGCTGCGCTGTCACTCCCGCCGCGCCCCTCGCCCTCCCAGCCGGCCGTGGCGCTGACAGCCGCTCCGCTTCTGCCTCAGCTCCCCCCGCGCGCCTCAGGGGCCGTCCGCCCGGCGGCAGCATCCTTCTCCCGTCCCTTGCCGGCTGAGCGCGCTACAGCGTCCCTGTCACCCATTTTGTGACTGTCCCTTCGAGGTGCTGCCGGCGAGAGCCGTGCCGGGGTGCCCCGGGGCTCGCCCATTTGGCTGGGAGGCGGTGAGGTAACAGAAGGCTTTGCCGTTCCCGGCTAGCGGGGCAAGCTCAGGTTTGCCCGGGTTTGCATCCCACGGTGAAATAATTTGTTTCACGCTTTTGGTTTGTTCCTGCGGAGAGGGATGGTGGTGGTGCGTGTGGGAGCTTTCTGAGGAGAAAGGTAGAGCGCCTGCACTTTAGCTATGGTTTGGTGTGGTGGGGAGGACCTTTGTCTGGATTCAGGTCTCACGCTTGTGTGGAATGCCATGTTTATGCCTTTTTGTACCTGAAATATCCTGCAAGTTCTAGTTTTGTGACTGCTGTCTGCCATCCTGTACCTCAAAGTATTCCTTCTCGCAGATCTTTCATGACCTGGTAGTGCCAGGGGTGGAGGAAAGCAGGTTCCTTTGGCTGGGACAAAATCAAGCGACACCATCCTGTTGTAAGAGACTGTGTCCTCAGAGAGAAAACAATACAGTGCTGACGTTCGGCAAACTGCATGCTTCTCTCCACAACAGTATCTCACTGTCTGTGATTGCATGAAGTGTCTATCTGTGCTAGGATCTGGAAAACATAGCTATCCTGTAGCAGAAAATTTGTCTTGTAAATGATTCCTGTGGGTGAAAGGTGTTCTGAAGAGCTGTAGATTCTGTTGAAGGCGTGTGTGCAAGGTCTACTCACCCAAAAAGCAAACATAAACCTTCTGTTGCTGCTTCCTGCTAATTAATGGTATGGACTTTGGCTGCTGAAACATAGGCAAGCTGAAGCCGGTGGCTGTCTTTAACACTCTGTGGCTCATAATGTATATCTACAGTAGCTCCAAAGTACAGTTTCTCCTCCCCCCTCCAGCCTAGTTGATTGTTGTTATGGAGGTGCTCACAAAAATGAAAGAGCAGGTCCTTGTAAACAGTCTGAGATTAAAATTGAGAGGCAGGAGTAGTCTCTTGTTTCTTATAACAGTGCCACTTAATTTTTCAGTTAGTGGAAAAATTGGGTTTTGGGCTGTGAGACCATGTGAAATAAGAGAAAAGAAAACTTGATTTTTTTGATGTTTTTGTATGTCTGAGGATCTATGTCTGGTTTTCTTTCTTTGTTGAATACAGTGCATAATTGTAGGGAACAAAACATCTCAAATCTTTTAACTTACTGTGCCATTTCTGTCAAATTCAGAGCTATCTAGATAAACACTGTCATCTGCATTTCCCAGTTCTTTTAGCTGTTCGAGTCAAAGAGCTGTCTGTTGACATGAGTTTTGGTGTGGTCACTGATAGAGATCTGTGTTCTCTCCTTAGGAGTAGAAAGGACTGTTTTATTAAAATTTGATGATGGTGGAATCGCGCAGCAGGCAAACCTCTGTGCAGGGATTTCCAGTTCTCATGGACTGTACTTTTTATTGTGTTTTACAGCTTACCAGCTCTGCAGTCGCTCTACCTTTCCCTCCATTCCATGTTCTAAGGCAGTGTGATTTCTGTGGCATTCCAAGGATGCTACCAAAGTCTTCGAAGGCTTCCTTTAGTGGAGAGTGTGTCCCTAGTAGCAAATCAAAAGAAACTCAGATGTTAGGCTGAAGTCTGGCATGTGATCATTCACACTCATAAATTGTTGAATGGTCACTGGTATGGTTTACCTAGGCCACCTGGGATTTTCCTAAGCCATACCTGGTGATCACTGAAAGGTGGCAAAAGTCAGGACTTCACCAAACAGACGTGAGACATGGGAACCCTTTCTGGATGGGGGAGAGGGAAAAGTGATTTTGGGTGTATAGTCAGAAATCAAGCAGTGAGATTTGCCTCCAAACTGGAGAACAATGTCTGGCCTGTGTTAGTTACTAGGGTAAGGTGTAGCAAATGAGTTTTAGAAGTCTCTGTCTTAATGCATGTTGGAATAATTATTGATAAGCTGTAAAGTTTTCATTGTACAGAATAGATAAGGTGATATACAGTTAACATTTTAGGTATAGGTAACATACAAATAACATGGTGAAGAGAAATACATTTGTGCCATTTTTGCTTTACTCTTAGTGTGAAAGAGGAAAAGATTCTCAGAAGGTGGGGACATGCGATGGAAACTCACTAATGTACTTCAGAAGTTCTTTTATTCTTGCCTTGATCTTGAGATGCTGGAGCCCGTCTTGCCAAGTAGGATCCAGCTCTAGAAGTGTATTAGGCTGTTAACGTGACTGAATCTCTATTGCTCAGTGGGAAAAACACCGTCAGAAATGTTATGCTTGTGCTTCCTGGCTTCAGAAATCACCTCATTTGATCTTATTTTTAGTCTTTATATTGAAAAAGGGAGAAAAAAAAGGGTGTTAGAAGTTGAGTTATATACTTAATCATAGCCTTAAGTGACCAGTCACGCGGAACATATTACTTGTTTCTCTTGAGCTAGTCCACCTGAAATGATCAGAGAAGCCACCATTTGGAGCTCTTAATAGTTCAGTGCGGTCTACAAGTAATCATAGGATGCTGTCTTTTAACATATAAATAATTAGAGTTTTCACATACGCATTCATGATTTTCTTTGGGAAAGAGGACTTCTTTACTGTAAAGGCACTACAGCTTCTGATCTTCATCTTTGGAAGTAAAAGTCTCAGGATAACTTAATTTTGCAAAGAACTGGCACTGTTGCAAATAAGTGGTAGAACTAGTAGCTTCCCAAATTGCAGAAAAAAGTAATACATTAATAAATTGTGAAGTTAGGTGAAAGGTGGATTTTTTAAGGGGATCGATCTGCAAGGTTTCAGTACAAAAACCCCCAAATTAGAACGAGGCATTTGTTATGTATTAAAAGGTTGTAAACCACTTAATGGAAAATTTTGAGAGAGAAAATAACTCATTTTTACTTCAAGACTTGGTTTAACATTTATGAAAGGTAAGTCTTGCATGATTCTCAGTTAATTTTGTTTTCCAGGACACTCTGCCAGAATGAAGCCAAGCTAATGATGTCCTGCAACTAAGTGGTGTATATGGAGTTTTATTCAGGGAAATAAACTGAGCATCTAACTTCTAGTATTTAAACAGAATAAAGGTAGTATTGAAGTGATGTATTTGATGACATAAGCCTGAAAGTATTGATATTTTTCTGATGCGAAACACATTTCCTTGACTTTGGTCATGCAGCCAATGTAGGATATGTGTTCTGCACAGGTATATGCAGTGTGTAATGATTTCCTATGGGATATACATTGGAGTGGGTGGTGGAAAGCTTGACCAAGAGGCTGGCATTCTTAGCACTCCTTGAAACTTTGTGTTCTTCTATATATGTTCATAATTAAAAGCACTCAGTGGTTTTGGCAGATGGGGCCTTCTTGAAACTTTGACTAGAGAATTTCCTTACTGTGGGAAGGTTGGTGCTAGAGAGGCTCCTTCAACATATTTCACTGTTCACTGCTGAGATGTTGGCAGTCTTCATATTGACAAGTCTTAACTGACATGGACAAATTTATAAAAATCTATTAGAGCTTGACTTTCTCTTTTAGCCATAGGATTTTTTTTTTTCGTTTTTACTGAGTTGCTAAGTTGTACTGAGCTTAAAGTTTTTTTTATTTACAAGCTAAGTGACACTGAGATTTGATAATGGGTATGCATTTAAAGTAGCATCTGTTATGCAGTGAAAAATCTTTCTTTACAAACAATGGGCTTGTCTGTTTCGGTTTGCTTTTCCTTAAGAAGTAACCAGCATTGTAAATAGTTAACGGCAAATATTTCCTTCCAAGTCCCTGAAGGAATATGGGCTTTTCTGGAGGAAAAGAAAAAAAAACCAAACTGTTCTTTATGGACATGATTCCTACCACAAATCTGAGTAACTCTGCTCACTTGAAGTTCTAGTTTGACTTTTATTTTTTTCTGTGACAAAACAAGTTCTTTCTTTCTAGCAATGAGAGAATCACACAAAGCTACTTCTAATCTGAACTCACTTCTGTCAGATGGACAATTACATATCTCTTCTGAAAATGACAAACTTCTTAACTTCCAGCAACTGTGCCTATTTGTTATCATGAAGTTATTCTTGACATAGGATTTACAAATATGCAATTAATCCTTGAATATGAAAATATCACTGTGTTTGTACTAGGAACTTTTGATCAAGAATTAAGATGTTAAAATGAAATTTTCTAACATAAACTTTTCCCCCACAACTTTTGTCTTTTAAAAGACAAGCCTTCTACAAAAGTACAGGAGAGTGTTTCCTTATCCTGTAAGTATGGATAGCCCTATGATTTTGAAGAGTGTAAAGATGCTCTCATGCTATTCTCCAGTGATCTTGATCCTTTGATTTTTGTGCAGGGAAAAGGAAAACTACTCTGAGGCCTTCAGCCAAACATCAAAGGCTCTTCACAAAACCTGGAGGTATAGGAGCTTCTCAAAGAAACACTGTAGAAGTGTATCACAATGGAAAGTGCTCAGGCACTGGGCACTTGACATTCCATGGTGATAACAGCACTGTCACATCAGTTAGGGATGTCATATGGATTCTGAGCTTTTAGTATGTTGGTTCCCAGGCTCTATCCAATGTAAAGTCCTGCATTGCTCCAACAGCCAAACTGGCCAAGGAAACAGGGACTCCATAAACTGGTTAGTGAGTCACCCTTTTGAGGAAAGCTTGGAATAAAAATACGGGAGAGAAACAGTACCTTATCTTTTTTTCCTGGGGGAGGAAAAAAAAACAGTAGCTGCTGATGGGAGCCTTTCCATCCCGTCCCAAGGTCTTTCCTTCTTTGTGACTCAAATGTATGTCCTTGGGCTTCCACGCTGGAGTAGGTAAATGCTCCTCCCCTAGTGATACTAGGGTATTTAGGAAAGATTTGCATGCAGTTCTGTCTCTTCTCTGTCTGCTAAGCCTGAAGGATTTTAAACTAAGTGATGAGTCTGCTGCTGACAGGTCTTGGAGGTGAAGGAGGTGAGTCAGAGCACAGAATTCAAACCCATAGATAGTCAATCTTCACACCCTCTGCAGTGGTCAGTGCCCTGTTTTGATTTGTGTTGATTGCTTAAAACCAACACACTTCATCTGTTACTTCTTTTGTCTGACCATGTGACTCCACAGAGTAGTGTGGCTTGAAAGTGCTGGTAGTTGGGTGGCAATAGAGATTCATTGAAATCAGGGCTGTTGTGAGTGTCAGGTAGCCTGAGACTGAATTAAAACAAATCCGGGACTGCACCATCTCTGAAAGGGTGAGCCTTCCTTCTTATTCCCACTTCCCAGTCCCGCTGCTTCCTTTGCATAATATCTAGCAATTATAAGGTGACTCAGATCAGTCTTGATCTGACTGAAAGACCAACTCATCAAAAAATGAACTATGATCCTTAGAACTGAAAGAAGGGAGAGGACTGAGGAGGGGGTGGAACTGCCTCTTTTGGTGGCAAAGTACAATTAAATTCATTACTAGCTTAAGCAATCCCCAGCAGGCCCTTCCCTCCCCCAGCCTTAGCAAGTCTGGCTTGTGGATGGGCCATTCCCATCTGGCCCATTCTATTGGTCCAGCTGAGACCAGAAGAGTCTTTCTGGGTCTGGGAATCCAGAGCTGTAAGCACCTGGAGGCTGGGAGGGTCCTCAGGGTGTGTGTCTCGATACCTTCTCCTATTCTCTATTTTTTTGGTTCGATGCCTTCAGGAATGTTGCCAGACGAGGTCAGGGGTGAAGTGGACATAGTGAGCACCCAGACACCTCCCAGTTCCAGAAATCCAGGTAGTAGAAAGTCCTCCAGTTGAGAATACATTAGTCAACAGCTAGTAAGAATAGTTTTGTTATCGTAGCCATGCTGGAAATGGAATTTGGGGTCTTGGAGGTTTTCACAAACTGAAGATCTGATGGAGTGTTTTGATGCACATGGGACCTTGTTGAAGTTATTCACTTATCTTACAGGTTTTTCCTGTAGCATGCATGTGCTGGGAGCAGCTGGTCTAGCTCCTGAAACAGCACATTGGACATCCTTTCTCTGTCCCTGTTTTTGTGATGGGAGCTAGGCTACTGCCTGCCTTTCTTCTCCCTGTGAACTTCATGCAGCAGAAGCCCTTGCTGCAGTTGTTGATACAAGAGTTCAGCTGACCACATTTTCAGTGGGCAAAAGGGAAAAGGTCACCACTGGTCACCTACCCTAGCCAGCACTTCTGGGAACAGCTGTGCTAGGGACAGATTACATGGCAATAAAATGTTATCTACTGAGCTAGGCAGTTTGAAACAAGCAGAAGCTGTTGTCTTCACTCTGCACTTTTTGTTTGTTTTGCCAAATGCCCTGGTCTTGAAATTGTACATTGCCAGTTTTGAAAGTACTTCCCTGGCAGTGCAAAGAAAATTTCCATGTGTGCAGGGGAATCTTATTGTTGGTTAAGGAATACAATGAAACTTAGAGGTATCTGACACAAAATACACAGTTATTGATATTTTTTTTATCCATTCTAGGATGGGTACCATTAAGGTATAGATTTACCTGGTCTTTTGTTTCTGTTTTCAAAACTGCAATTAAAAACCCCCACAAGTTGGGAAGATGTGGGCATTGTAGAAGTTAGTGCTGAGACTGAGTTTTGGAGAGTGCTGCTCCCTGTCCTTGCAGTACAGACTCCCCACACTGGGAAGAATCTATTGGATCGAGCTGATGAACAGTTGTTTTTTCTTTCCTTGGCAGTGTTTTGAAATAGTGGTTGTTTAAAGTAGGAGCTTGAAAACAAGACTACTTTATTTAATTTTGTTATGAAAAGGCTTTTTAGAGTGCTGTTCATAAGTTTAGGAGTTCTTCTGTAAATGTTCCTGTCACTTGTCTGGAATGTTAAGTATTGCAACCGTTACACATTGCTCACAAGAGCTACAGCTCTGAAGTTTTCTCCAAAGAAGGAGTAGAGAAATTTAGGTGTATAACAGCCAATTCTTGCCCAAAGCTCTGGTCTTTCCTTCCTTCTATTTAAAAGAGAAGTAGCGTAAAAACAGTGGATGGATATTGTAACTTAGAGGTAAAATTCCTATTTTTGTAGTCCACAACATGTAATTGGAAACCGTAAAGGCCATTTTGAATTTTTAAGAGAGAAAGAAATAGGAGAGTCTTTACTCTCTAAATAACTACCTGCAGCAGTTCCAAAATTGCAGCACATATAAGTCATTGGCATCTGTATTTTTTCCTCAGGTCATAAGAACATAGCGAACACAGCCCTAACTGGAGCAGGGATCCATCCCACCTAGTGCTCTGGCAGGGAGCAAATTGGGAGCAGATACCTCAAGAAAAAAAAAAAAAAAGAAACAACAAATCACCCCAAAGTCTTCCCTCATACCCTGACTGCTTTCCCACCTTGCAATTATTTTTGGCTCAGAGGGGTTTCTGAGGCTGTTGTCCCCAGCTATTGAGCATCCGTTATGGAATTTCTCTACCTTGGGCATGTTCAGTCGACTCTCCTTCCACTTGTGCTTTGTACAGCCACAGCATTATTTCAATCTGCATTAAAATGTATCTCACTTTTCTTATTTTGAACTTGGGCCTAACTTCCTTTGTTGGTCCCTAGTTTTAGTACTGGAAGAGGTGATTAACAGCCAGTGCCAGACTGTCTTCTTGATGCCATTCAGGATTTGATAGGCTTTTGTCATATTCCCTGTGAGATGTCTCATGGGAGTTATTAGATACCTTTGATCTTATTTTTGTCCCTTGCCAAACCTTTTTCAGGTCTGTAAGAAACCATTTTTTTTTTGAGGTTTAGAGAGCAGAACTGCACATAGCAATTAAAGTGTGGGTAGATGGGCAAAAAATTGATGAGTGCTGTATTTGTGTTTTATGGGTTGTTCTCTGTTCCTTTCTTTCATAACTCCTGAAATTGCTTTCCTTTTTTTTGCCTTATTCCAGACACTGTACCAATAGTTTAATGAAGCTGTAAATTAAAACACTGAAGTCTTGCTGAGCAATATTGATGAGTTGAGAGCACAAATACATATAAAGCTGAGGTTGCTTCCCCCAAGAGATAATTGTTTTGTGTTTACCTAGATTTAATTTTATTTGCTGTTTCTAAAGGTCTCCTGTGATTCTTTGCAGTTTCCTGTTACCCCTGGTATCTTAAATAACCCTCTAGCATCAACAGACTTTCAAGTCACTAAAACTGATGTCTTGATCCTAAGCAATAACACGAAAGCACTGCTTGCTCTGGGCTTCTGGAATCCAGTGGTTAATGGATTATGATTTTGGAATTCTTAAGAAAGAGATGCTGGTTTAGAGTGCTTGTGCAGCTTGCAGGCTGAAAGTTTGAGCTGTAGACCTGACAAATGTAGAGAACTGTGTATCTTAGTCTGGAGCTTATTTCATACCCCAGATGTTAAGTTGTTGGTGACTGAGCTGTACTTGCCTGTAGAGACTTGGGGAGGTTCTGAATCTGTGTTTTCTACAAGAGGCTGGAGAAGCTGTATTTCATAATTTTTTCTTTAGAGGTCTCCCTTTTGGGATCATATAAGTGACCCAAAAATGTCATTCTCTAATTATTTAGGCAGAAGTTGTCAGCCTAAATATATCAAAACGAAAGAACTTGTATAAATAGAGAGTGAAAGTGTACTGATTACACTGCTTTTGGTTGTGACTATTTCTGTTTTCCTCTGTATTTTTGGTATTTGATGCTTCAGAAATGCTCAGTATCTTCAGATTTGAGGGATCAGTTGTATCTACTTTTCCGGAAAACTTAAAATATGATTCTAAGGTTATTTTTAATTTTCTCAATAATTCACAGTTTAAGAGATAAAACTGCTTGATAACTTTGTATTTTAAACTGAAGGCAAAAGACTAATACCTTCGTTGCTGCATAACCCTCTCTCACCTTACAGACACAGGAAACTGTTTTTTGTACTTGTGTAATTGAGCCTTACTTTTGTGATGGCAAAATTAGCATAAATAGGTATATTAAGTAGTGGATGAGAGTAAAATAATCACAGTAAGAAAGCATACACACACACCCCTTCAGTTTTCAGGTTTCTAAAGAGTGCTTAAGAGTAACCCTGAAAGCATTTCATGTTGGCTGGGTGGATGTATCATATCAACTTACAGTAAAGAGCAGAGCCATGCTATTGGGCAAAACACTTTTAAATTATTATTTATGGAGTTGTATCTGCAGTTGGTATAAAATGCAGGACTGGTTTCACATGCCTCCACCAGAGCAAGGAGAGCCTGCTCCTAAACACCATTCCCTTTTGTTTTCCTCTACTATGTGTGCTGTGGAAAGAGATACGGCTGGGAAAGGGTACAGGTTAGAGCAAAGAGTTTCTTTTTGGCTTAGGAATGCACTCTTTCTATCTGATATTTTTGGGCTTGTTTTTGCTTTTTTCCTTCCTCATTAATTTTATAATTGATACTGTGGTGCTAGCATTAATTCCATGTTTTCCAGTAACGTGTCTGTTTATGAGTGTTTTGTTTAGCAGTGTGATAGGAAGCCCTCCAAAAGTCTCTTTTGACTGTTTTGTGGAGTTACAACTCTTAATTTTACTGCAGCATTTTAGAGTTAAGCTTCTACTGCTTCTACTTCATTCTTTTTTGTTGTTTTCTTTTTTTAATTTTTTTTTTTAGGTGGGAGAACGTGTGTGTGTAAAGGGAAAGGAAGTCTTCAGTAATTCCCTCTTTCTCCCTAGGGTAAAATGCAAACTACTTTAGATCCAGTATTTGGTTTTTACAACAGTAGTGAAAGAATGTCTTAGCTCTCATTTGAATTATTTGTGCTTCTGTCTTCAGTAAGCTTTTTTTTTCTTACTTTAAAATTTTGTATTGGGCAGAGACAAATTTATTATTGATTCCTAATACTCTGTCTTCCTAAGGAATGTGGTGTTACTTGAGATATCTGCCTTTTGAGCAACTGGGTGAAGTAGGGCTTTTTCCATTTAGAATTCAACAATACTGATGTCTTCTGTTTTCATTGCTGAAACCCCATCCTCTTCTTCCTTTCTGGAGAAGGCAGGAAGAAAGAAATTGGCACTGAGAGGTCATAAATTCACTTTAGGAGCCTGGGCCAGGAGCTGCTTTTAGAATCTGTAATGCTAATTAATGTCTTGCCCTTATTTTAAATTAAGTTGGACTCATTTGTATCTTTGTGAGTTTTTAAACTAACATTATGCAATCTTCTTTCAGTAAGAAAGTAGTTAGCAGAGCTTAGTTTCTATGGGAGAAGAACAGGAACAGCAGTACCTAACTCTCTCTGTCCTCTGTCTATCTTTGAAATTTCTGGGATGGAGGTTCTTGAGTTTTAGTAAATCACAGATAGTGTTTTTCAATGTCACATTTATGGATATTTTAAAGGAATGTTATGATGAAGCATGAGAATTATGCTTAGTTACTTTGTTCAGTTTCCCTTATTTACGTTACTTTGCTATGCAGTTGCTGTTCTGGAAACAAGTACTGTTTCATGTTTTCAGAAACACTTCTAAAACGTGGTTTTTACAAAGCCATTATGGATGAGAAACATTTGACTTTACACAGTCTTTTGTCACTGATGACCTCTGTGATATATTCATATGAGTAGAAATGGTTTATACTGTAAAAGCTAATGTTAGCCTTTGTTTGGTTTTGAGGTTATACATCCAATGGGTTATGTTATTGTATTACTGGCTATAAGATCCCAAATGTATTGATCTTTTACAGTGCATGTGAAGCTCATGTGTGCAGTGTGTACCTGGCATGTTGTAAGATGTGTCAGACTTGATGAATGTGCTCTGTAGACTTGATAAATGTGTAATGCAAGTGGCCATTGCTGCAGAGCAGCTGGAGTTGCTGCTTTATCAAGATTGTCAGTGTTGTCAGGCTCTACCCAAATGTATGGTAGTCATATTGTTGCCAGTACCCAACCCTTCATTAAAGTACTGGTTTACTAGCTGTGTGAGCTGTCAAAGAGCCATGGTTCTCATTGACTGGGTTTGTTGCAAGAGCATAGCTTTTTTTGTTGAGATAGTGTTTTAAATGCAGTCAGCTTCACAACAAACTGCACTGAAATTTGGTTCTCTCTCAAGCATGCTATAGACAACTTTTTTTATGTAGTTTGTAGAGCATCAAAACAGTAGCAATGATGCCAGTTGTATTAAACAACTCTATTGTCTTTTGGTCTTTTCAGTTTTAGTTTCCGGTTGAATAAGATCAAAAGCACAAGTCAGTGTTCAACTGATAAACATGAAAAAGGCAAGAAAGCTAAGTGTGGCAACTTGGTCCTACCTGTAAACATCATTTGGCATCTGCTTCTGGAATCTAGTAGGCAGTTGTACCACTTAAACTTATGTGTGTATAACAAACATATCATCATGGGGCTTTTCTGCTTTGGGTTTTGGTTTTCTTAGGAGTGTCTCATTTCAAATTATCTCTCTCAGTTATTTAATCTTCTGTGAAGGCGTTCTGATTGCTAGGAGCTGTATGGCAGGACCAGTGCATTTTTGACATTCTGATGATGAAACTGCAACAGCAAACAAAGTTTTCTGTGTCTGTTCATGCCAACTTTCAGAGCTAAAGGGAATTTGGAAGCTATAAACAAATATTTTCAGTGTCTTAAAAAGAGATTTCCTGTTGCTTCTGTTAATAGCAACATAGGGTGTGACGAGGCAAAACTCCTGGAGTTTTATTGACTTTTATCAAAGTCAGATTTGAGATATGCTTGTGTGCAGCTGAGGTGGTGATGGGGAGGAATGAGTGTATTTGAGGGTAGGGTGTGAATTTTGTTAGTACTCCTGATCACTGTGGTTTTGTGTCACATGTCTCATGTACTCAAATGACCAGTTTAGTTTTTGTGCCTTTGAAATGCTTCAGTTTTTAAGAGGTGGAAACAGTAGGTGTGTTTCATGTTTTAATCAGCTGCAGGATACTGGGCTCAGATAAACGTAATCACTTACTTCCACCCAGAATCTGTAAGACAGAAAGGGGAATGGAAATTCCCTCCTCTTAATCTTCCATCCTATGGCTTCTGACTGAGGGGAGGAAAAAAAGCTGTGAGCTGTCTTGCTCTTGTAAGAGAGAAGATCCTGATTTGTTTAGTCTTTCTGGTAGTCCATGCTTCAAGTGATGGCTGTTGGCTAGACTACCCTTTTTTAGGTTTTCTTCCAGAATTAGCAGTTCTTGTCATAACTGGGGTGTTTGGGTCTGCTGCAGCTGCTTCCAGTTTAAGTAAAGTCATCTTTGTTTTCCGGGATTTTAGTATTGGTTCATGGCTGGAATGACAGCGTTGGCAGTTGTCTGCTGTTTGAAAAAACTTGAAGGCAAGGTAAAGATGCTGAAGTGTCCTGCCTGTGGACTGTATATTGTGATGGGTTACTTCTGCTTTTTTCTTGGATATAATCCTTACAGTCGTACCACTACTATTAATTTTTGTAAAATCCCACGTATTTGTTAATGTGATTTTAATAATAAATGGTTTCAGGGAATCTGAATTTCTCAACGTCTTTCAGTTTTTATAAAATACTTTTGTCTCTGTGGCTGCTGTTACTTTCTCAGTATTTTAGTTACCAAGCTGGTGGTAATGGTTTCTCAGATCCAGTGCTGTTGGTAGTCAGGCTGTTGCCTGAATACTCCCACGGTACTTTCCTTCCCACAGTCAGAAATCAAGAACATTGCTGCCCTGCTAAGCCTTTCTGTTGCTAGCTAACGAATGAACTCAGTAACGTGGGTTGCTTCTAAAATGTCCTCGGTTCAGTGCCATTTGTGGAAAGAACTGAAAAAAGAAATATAATTTTGAGTGGAGCTTTAGGAAGTGCTTAGTTCTTTACTTAGTTCTTGGTAATAATTCCTTTGAAAAAAAAAAAAGCAAAACCCATTGGTCAGTCACATGGATTCTGTTTGCCTCTAATTTGTTGTCCTCAGTGCTATTCTGGATTTATGCTATTAAATAGAGCACTATAAAAAAAAAAAACAACCAAACACAAACAACATTGCTTTTCGTTTGTATTTTATATTTGAAGTATCTTTCTTTCTGCTTGTAGATTTGTTTGTAAATGCATCATAAACAGACAGCCCAGAATGAAGAAAGCAAGCAGGAGTGTTGGCTCAGTGCCCAAAGTGCCTGGAGTAAATAAAACTCAAACAACTGAAAAAGCCAAACCAGAAAACGGCTCCTCAGTGTCTGCAGTAACAAAACTCTCCAAAACTGGGACATCAGCATCTCTTTTGAAGGTAATAACAAGTAGAATGTTCTGTTTATTTGTGTTTTTTTTTCACAGTAAAGCTTTAGAAAGAGTAAAATTGTAAGGCATATCTTTAATGCAGCTTAGCATTAGTGCAGGTAACTGAAGGGAATTTGTATAGTTATTTAGCAGTGGGTAGGGTGATAGGACCTTGTGTGGCATTTGTGCTGTGTTTTTCATACTGCAGTGTGTGACGTGATGGAAAGCAATATACTTTGCAGAACTTGGCTGTTCTGCAAAAAGAGCAGAGTGGAAGTTGCATGCTGATGAATGTTAGTAGTAGTGTTGTGTTATGTTTGAATGGTGTGTCAGTGACTAATAGGATTTGATAAGAGTTATTTACTGATTCTGTAAAAAAGAACTAATGAGGTATCTAACGAGAAATGTTTTTATGTTGCTGATCCATGTCAGGTCAGTGCAGCTGCATTCTGCTAGCTGTTTTAGCTGTTGCTTTGTGTGAAGTACTGCTTGAGCTGAATTTTCACAAGTTGATTCTTGCTTCTAGAGCAAGTTCAAAGGTAGAGGTTTTCTCTTATATTAGCAAAACAGGGCAGTAGATTTAGGAGCACATGGTTTTCACCAACCAGAAAAATAAGATGTACTGAGGTGTGCTGGTGTGAAGTTTTCACCTGGGAGTGAACACATCTGGGTTGGATGGATGGTATGAGCCTGCATGGTCTGCTTCCCTCTCCTGGGATGGCCACATGGCTAGATCCACCTCCTTTTGCCTTTCTGCAGCTCATTATGCAGAGCTATGGCACTGCTGCTACTGCCCTGGAGCAAATGAACAGAACAAGGAAAAGGGCTGGTTTCTGGGACCTGTACCACTGTCACCTATGGGAAGCCAGCTAGGCTATTTAAATAACTGGCAAATAAAGACCTAAAATTAAAGTAGTAAGGGTTGAGATCTCTCTAATAGCTGTGCAGAATTACTGAAGTCAAAAGGTTCATACCCTTTCTTTCTGTTGTTCTTGCTTTTCTTTTGTGGAAGAATGGTTACAAATTTTGCTGTTGAACTTGCAAGCTGGATTTCAGCTACATTTTCTCCCGATGCCCCTCCCCTTTCCTCTGCACCCAATATATCTTGTAGCTTTCTTAGCTTTAAATAGTCTTCTGATGCTTGTTGACACTACTTATTTTGTGTTTCTAGAAACCTCTCAAAGGATATGTAAACAAAAGTCCTTTATAGTTTACTTATCAAGTTTCTTATGTCATGCCTGTCAGTGAGAGAAGAGGAGGATGATCTAACACTGAAGAAGTTTGGCCCAGTATGCTTTCACAATTTTACTTATATTAGCAACACTTCTGGCTATGTTTGGGTGTAGGATTAGAATTTATGACAATTGTATGTTTGAAAATTTTCCCCTTAATTGCTAAGACTTCTCAGCTTTATGTTACAGCCAGGCTTATTCATGCAGTTAGTTGGTTGCCTTGTTAAGCTGCTGTTGTGCCAACTTTGTGTCACAGAATCACAGAATAATCTGTGTCCTAGCAGTGATGAATCTTCTGTGAGGATTCCATACTTACACAAGAAAGTTAGTTGTTTTTTCTTACTGATACTGGCAAAATCACACTTAAAATTGCTGGCTTGAAAGAAGTATCAATAAACAGTTGTATTTGGTATAGTTTTATATTTGATCTTGTTGATGAAGCATTTGGTGCATTGTTTTCCTCATAGTGGTTGTAAGATCTTCTCTTAGACTTATGAATTTAATTTAATATTCCTTGGCAAAAAAAAACCAGTGTTAAATAACTTCAGTTGCAACAGCTTACTAATTTATTCTCTCCTCAAAGTAAGTGTGCCTATAGATACAAAAAACTTTGAGCTGGATATTGAATGAAATGCCATTATTAAGGAGTAGAAGTACACACTCAGAGTGCTGTACCACTCTTACTTCAGTCAGTAATAATGTTGCAAAATGGAAGATTACTGTGTAGTTACAGTATTCTGTTTTTCGTGTCTCCTTCATGATATAACTATAGGGCAGTGCTGAGCTGTGGATGGACTTCTTTCACTACACATTGTTACATAGATTTGTCCTCCTTTTGTGGAGTTTTTAAAGTGTGTGGGCAATGAGCACAGGTGGGTGAGACCCACCCTTCTGTACTCTTCCAGGGGTGGTTTGGCCATCTCCTGCAGAATGCCCTTTTGTTTAGTTACTTCTTTGTAGGTTTGTGGCTCCCACTTCGCTCAGGACATTTTGTTCAGCACCCCCAGCACCCTGCATACAGCTTTACAGCAGAAGGTTAACTGTCTTTTAATCTGGAAAAAATACTCTGCAAATAATAATGTGTCCTTATTTTGAAGATTGTTGGTGTTGATTTGTTTTGCTAAGGAGCTTGTGATCATGCTAGCACTCACCACTGTATTTAAATGGCAGCTGTACTTTATACAAATGAGTTGCAAAATTCAGTGTCCCTGAAAAGCCAGGTCTTGGACACTGATATTTGAATATTAAAAATTAGAATGTGTTTTCAGTATTCATGTGCCTGGGTTTCAATATTCTGTTTGCAAAATGCAGTAACTTAATTACAGATTGTTGTGAAGTTTGGTGTTTGAAGCACTCAAATGCAGCCACAGCAAGCATCAAAGGTAGGAATAATTATATATATATATAAAAAGGGATTTGAATGAGGTGCAGTACATAGGATATACATGTTGAGAAGCAGATGAAATGAGTTGTAGAGTTTCAAGTTTCATTCAAGTTTCATTGCACTGAAAGAAGGATTTGAAGAAAAACAGAATATGAATTCTATAATAAAGTGGTTTTTATGCAGAAAATCAAAATTAGCATTTCTAATTATGGTATTTTCTAGTGTTTCATATTTTAATATGGGGGTTGTTATGCTAAGCAGGATTACTCTGTTCTCAGTAAATGGGAGAAACTGTTCTTCGTTGAGGAAAAAGCTGTTTAATAAACATACAACTTTGATTTTGCTTCCATTAGAAATCTGTGCTTACAAAATACTTAGATTTTGAAGTCAAGAGTGGTTGCCATTTGGAGCATTAAGAAAAGAGAGCTGCTGGTTTGTAATTTTTCCAAAGCTTTGCTAAATAGTTTTCTTTGCCAAGAGTGTAGTGTTACAGTTTTGAGAAACTGTTTACTAATTGGCTGCAGAGGAGGTAGTGCCTTCCAGCCTAGACTAGAAATAGTTTATGGGTACATGGGAGGAAGAATGACTGTCTTACAGTCCTTTGTTTAGCAAGGACTGGAGATGACTAATGTCAGAAGGTGTCTATTTTATTTAGCTTCCCCCCCCCCAAGCTGAGTCATGTCTTGACCTATTTGGCTTGATAACATGTACTACAAGTGTCTAAAAGTTTAATCTAATTTCCCCACTCTTTCAACAGGGAAAATACTGACAGCTAATAGTCCATTTGAACTATCACATTTGCAGACTGATTGGCAGATTCAGTAGCAAAACAGAAAATTACTCTTTCATGTCTTTTTATAATACCTTGGTTTAGGTAATTGCTTCACAAGATTGTTTTCCTTCCCCACTACCCCCATGCCCACAAAATTAGTTTAGAATAGATAAGAAATCTGATAAGATTACAGGTTAACCAAGGGTTGTCCTGCAGGAGTAGTTTGTGCTCAGCTCTTCCCCTCTCACAAGTAGTGTGGGGTTTGTTGAGTTTGAAGCCCTCCCAACACTTTTTTCCTGTTGGTACCTACATTGCATCTGCTGTTTTGCATGGCTGTGTGACAGAGCACATCAGGGAACTGATCTGGCTCCTGGGAGGAAGGAGCCCTTTGAAAAAGCTTCACTTTACACAGCACAGTGTGTAAGCACATGGAGAACAGTGGGATTGAACAGTGGCTTTTTCATAGCAGAAGAGGCAGTTTGATGCACATCAAACTAGAGGCTCAGAGTAATGTGTTTTCTTCCAGCCTTTTATAAACCTTTTTAGAGGGTTATACCATTTCCTATGATTCAATAAATACATTCTTGTCCTAGAGGATTTTACCCTTACAAATACCTGTTTCTCTTATCTGTGTTTTTAAAAACTGCCCGCAAAACAAGTATGTTCTCTTCCCAAGCTCCCTTTTGTTTTGCAGCTGCTCTTTGTAAGTGGCACAATCCCATCCATGGCCTTTCCACAGTATTCTGATTAGTGTTCCTAACTGTTCTGAAATTCACACTTGCATAAAGAAACTATATAGTATTGAGTCAGATGCAACGTTCTTTTTAATTAAGCAAGTATACCTTCATAATGTCTGGCATGTAGTTCTTAACATGAATATGTGTGGGAGCTAGAAGTTACAAACCTGCAGAATTTGAAAGCCATGATGTAAAGCAACTGGTTAATTTCTAAGCACTGCCTTTTAACTGGGATGCTAGCTGAGACCTCAAATGTGTTCATCAGCTGAATAATACAGTTACTCAAGGACTGATGCTAGCACAGCTGTTTTCTTTTTTCTTGCCCTTATAATGTGAAAAATGTTTAGCATATTTTGTTTTGTCATTTGAAACTAGGATTTCAAAGAGTTGTGAAATCTGCCAATTAATACTTAAGAATTTAGTGTTTCTATAGTTGGTTTTAATATGAAAGATATATTCTCTAATTGGGAATCTAGTTTTTCTGAGACTCCTGTGCTTACTGCTCTGTTACATTCCAGGCAACTTTTGTGGCTAACAGTAGTTTCAGGTCAGTCTGTCAAGCAAGTATCCTGTCACTGAGAATGCCTAGTAAAGAGCTTGAAAACAAGGGAAGGATATATAGCAAGAGTGGCTTTTTTCCCACCTCTAAATACTAACCAGGTTTCTAGTGATTTGTAGCTTAGTATTTTGAGCTAGAAAAGGTATTTTATGAATGTTGGGTTGATTTGATCTTTTTGTGTGAACTTGTCCACTAGAAAAAACTTTATCATATTCTGTTGAAGGACATTATACTAACTTCCTAGTAATTGTCTTCATTTTTGTGCTTAACCAAACATTTTTGTGCTTTTTCAATCAAAATTGAGATGTTGGCCTATGTTGTATTACTGTGCTTCCCTTATGTTTGTTTGTTTTTTTTCCTTGATATGGAAGCATTAATCATTTTGTCTGGGGGGAGAGAATCAGTTTCTATAGTCAATCATATGTAAGGAGTTGAAGTTCAGTTTCAGCTGACCAGTTCTTCGCAGTGCAGTTACACTTTCCAGCATTCTTTCATAGACACATTAATCAAATATGTACTTTTTAAACAGATGGGATCTTTAACAGAAGAAATACTGGCTATTGCAGACTTTTCAGCCAGCTGTCTTAAAGCTTCTTCTCTGTTTTCTTTCAGACTAAGAGTAATGATGACCTCTTAGCGGGGATGGCTGGTGGTGGTGGAGTGACAATGACCAATGGTGTCAAGGTAAAGAAGAACACTTGTGTATCAACAGCATCTTCAGCTTCAGGGACGACCATGAACAGTCTGGAAAATAAACCCAAAACTATTGCAGGTAAATGGATATATTGATCCTTACAGAAGGTAGTTGGATGGCTTTTTATTTTCCTGTTACCTATGGAGGATCTAGGCTGCCTAGTGAAATGATCAGTAAGGCCATGGTCAAATCAAACATCTTTTGTGCTCTTTTCCTGTTTTTTTTAATAATGGAATTGCCTTTTTGGAGGATATTCCTTTTAGTTTTTTCAGCACTGATTATGCAACTGCTATATAAAACTAGGTAGAGTAATTAATCTAGAGAATCATACGTTTGTTTAAAATAATTTAATTTGTCTAAAAATAAATAATTATGCCACGAGTACTAAGTGGATGTGATCACTTGTTGCAGTGAGTATTTTGGATATTCTTCTGTATTGCTTTATAGAAATAAAATAAGAGAGCTTTCAGAAACTGTTCAGAAATGTGAAGTTATAATGTGATCAATATGGATGGAAATAGGTCTTGCCTTACATTGCTGTGTTTTGGATTCAGTATATGCTTTCCTAGCTGTAAAGCATCTGGAAATAAAGTAGCAATAATCTATCCTCTTTATGAAATAAGATGAAAACACAAAACCCCTTAACTTTCATTTTGGCATATCATAATATGCAATTCATCATGTTAAATCTTGCTTTCAAATACTGAAAAGGGGCAAATTTCAACTTGCAGGAACAGCACTGTTGCAGTTTTTGTACAGTTTATCAGAAGCTCTTGAAGACAGAAAAAAAACCCTTGCAAATGTTAACCTTTAAGGTTGAACTAATTTTCAAAATACTGGTAAAGCATAGCAATTAGTAAAGTATGTGTCAATTAAAATATAACTGCACTGATTCATAATTAAGGTTGTATAAATGTTTACTGTAAAGGTATTTTATGAAATGTTGTTTACTAGTGTGATTCAGAGAAATCAACCACTACATTGCTGATACAGAACACACAGTCTTCTGTTACAGGTATTATATTTTAAATTAACCTTCCTAACTTTCAAAAACCACCTAGGTACAAGTTCCACAGCTAAGCGTAGCACATCATCTGGAAATAAAGAGTCAAGCTCTTCTAGAGAAAGAATGCGCGATCGTTCTCGGTTAAGCCAGAGCAAGAAGCTGCCTTTGAGTGGACAGGGAAGCAATGATACGGTACTGGCAAAACGTTCCCGCAGCCGCACCAATCCCGAGTCGGATATTCGAATGAGCAAGTCCAAATCAGATAATCAGATCAGTGACAAAGCTGCATTGGAAGCAAAGGTGAATGATCTTTTGACATTAGCAAAAACTAAAGATGTGGAAATCTTACATCTGAGGAATGAACTAAGGGATATGCGTGCTCAGCTGGGACTTAACGAAGATCAACCTGAAGGTGATGAAAAATCTGAAGAAAAAGAGGCTATTGTTGTCCATCAGCCAACTGATGTAGAGTCTACGTTGCTACAGTTACAGGAACAAAACACTGCCATCCGAGAAGAGCTCAACCAGCTGAAGAATGAGAATCGAATGTTAAAAGACAGACTAAATGCATTAGGCTTTTCTTTAGAACAAAGGCTGGACAACTCTGAAAAGCTCTTTGGCTATCAGTCTTTGAGTCCAGAGATTACAGCTGGCAACCACAGTGATGGTGGCGGTACTCTGACATCTTCAGTAGAAGGTTCTGCTCCTGGATCCATGGAAGACTTGTTAAGTCAGGACGAAAACACCTTGATGGACAACCAACATAGTAATTCCATGGATAATTTAGACAGTGAGTGCAGTGAAGTGTATCAGCCACTGACATCAAGTGATGATGCCTTAGATGCTCCATCATCTTCAGAGTCTGAGGGAGTACCAAGTATAGAAAGATCTAGGAAGGGAAGCAGTGGCAATGCAAGTGAAGTGTCTGTAGCTTGTCTGACAGAACGGATACATCAAATGGAAGAGAATCAACACAGTACAGCTGAAGAGCTCCAAGCCACTCTTCAAGAGCTTGCAGATTTGCAGCAAATAACACAAGAGCTAAATAGTGAGAATGAAAGACTTGGAGAAGAAAAAGTAATCCTTATGGAATCTTTGTGCCAGCAAAGTGACAAGTTAGAACACTTCAGCCGTCAGATTGAGTATTTTCGGTCCCTCTTAGATGAACACCATATTTCATATGTGATTGATGAAGATATGAAAAGTGGTCGCTACATGGAGTTAGAACAACGTTATATGGACCTCGCAGAGAACGCTCGGTTTGAGCGAGAGCAACTGCTAGGTGTTCAGCAGCACTTGAGCAACACTTTGAAGATGGCAGAACAAGACAACAAGGAGGCCCAAGAAATGATAGGGGCGTTGAAAGAACGAAATCATCACATGGAACGGATTATTGAATCAGAGCAGAAAAGCAAAACAGCAATAGCGTCTACCTTAGAGGAGTACAAAACCACAGTAGCCAGTGACCAGATTGAGATGAACAGGCTGAAAGCTCAGTTAGAGCATGAAAAGCAGAAAGTGGCTGAGTTGTATTCTATTCACAACTCTGGAGATAAATCAGATATACAAGATTTGCTGGAGAGTGTCAGGCTGGATAAAGAGAAGGCAGAGACACTGGCCAGTAGTCTGCAAGAAGAGCTGGCACACACTCGCAATGATGCCAATCGATTGCAGGATGCCATTGCTAAGGTAGTGTTTAAATCAAACTGTTGCTTTTTAACATGCCAAGTGCCCCATGACTTACTGTTGCTTACTAGTTCTTTTAGAAGTAAAGGATTAATTATGAGGTTAATCAGATTGCAGTAGTGTTAGGATTGATTACTTTCTCTTAACCTTTGTTATGAAAGTGACAGCGGCATTTTAAAGATTATGCATTCAGCCCCAGGGTCACTGTCATGTTAACTTTGTAAGAGTACTGGTATTTAAAATCCCACAACTTATTTCAAGGGCCAAACTTAACAGTATGTGAGAGACTGTATGAATTTTGTGTTTAAATTGCATGCCTTCTGCAAGAGTTTCAGGGAGTTAGTGCCAAAGAGGGATGTCACAGAGAAAGTGCTGGGACTCAAGGTTTGAAGTGATAACCCAGCTGTTTATGGCTGTTGAGAAAATATGTTGAATTTTCAGCTTATTCAGGTTGGTTCAGTTAACTTAGAATAAACTAATGATAAAGAAAGCAGAAAAGTGTCTTCTTGTTTTAATCAAGAAATGACTGATTTTGAAGGAGACGAGATTTTTTACCAAATTTAATTTACTGAATACATATTTTAGTTTTAAATGAAAAAAAAGCCCAAATATTTTTATCATCTTTTAAATAATTATTATAATATATGGCAAATACATAAAGGTTTTTTACTACTGAATAATCCAGGAGCAGTTTATGTTGACTAGGTTTTGAATAAAATGTACATTTCTAGTTCAAGAATAGTTATTTTGACTCAAATATAACTAATTTATCTAGTAAATACGTCTAGAAATATCATATTTGCCGTAATTTAATATAAAACTAAGAATAATAACATTTATTCAGTAACTTTAAATATACGTTTAAAGGTATATCTTCCTGATGAGAAAATTTATGCCAAATTTAATGTCTGAACTATGTATTAGTCACAAATCAACATTCATCATGATCACCAGCCAGTTAGAGTCAACCTTAATTCGAGAGGGGGAAAAAAATTCAGTTTTAATTATTAAAGTTGAGTAGTGCTATTAAAATAAAAATACTGAATTAGATTATTTAAAGCAGGGCATTTTGTCTATTAAAATTGACAAAATTTTAATATTGTCTGACTGTGTTGACCCACCCGAAGCCATGACCTAATTTCTCTTGGGGTTTTTTGACACCCTGTTTTTACTGTTGAGTAATGTTACTGTGCCTCTGATCCCAGCTTGGTACTTACAATGTAGTTTCATGAGGCAGGATAAAATAGCCTCACTGCTCCTAAAAGGAAAAAGTCTACTACCTCTTCCTTTCTATGCTTTCAGTATGTGTTTGGTTTTGGTTTTTTTTCTAATTCAGTTCAATAGCTTGTCAGACTCCTCTGGGAACTACTTCAACTCACTAACACATCTCACACACAGATGTGAAACCTGCTATTTGGTTAAGGAAATGGATCATCTCACAGGTCCACCAAGCACTAAAATTGATGCACTGAAGAGAGCAGGCTCTTTTTGGCAAAAGGAAAAAAGTATGCCCTGCACGCACTTTCCTCCCTTTTCCATGGCTGCTAGATGTTAAATTGGATCAGCTGCTTATGAGATCACTGCCTTGGTACTGCATGTTGTGTACTCACTTCAATACAGGATACTGCTGTTAGAGTAGCTGGGGAATGCTCGTATATTCAGCCTGCGAATAGAAGACTTTAACTCTGGCTCAGGAGAACAGTTGCTCTAGAAAAAAAGTTTTAAAGGCTTGACTTCTTGTCCCATACTTCCTATGCCTGCAGAAATATACTTTAAGTATGGTAGTTACAAAACTGAAAGTGTGTTTTAAATTGCAACCAATGCAGTTACGATATGCTCTTTTTCAGGTTGAAGATGAATACAGAGTGTTCCAAGAAGAAGCCAAGAAACAAATTGAGGATCTCAATGTGACTCTAGAAAAACTTCGGACAGAACTAGATGAAAAAGAGACTGAGAGAAGCGACATGAAAGAAACTATCTTTGAATTGGAGGATGAAGTAGAGCAGCATCGTGCTGTGAAGCTTCACGACAATCTCATCATATCTGATTTGGAGAGTAAGTGTTATAAGTTTGTCTTCTGAGATAAATGATAGTTTAAGAACAGCTGAAGTAGAACACTGTAATAGTGAAAATATTTTCACTTGTCTTTCAGATCTCTGAATTCAAGTCAGATGGGGATTTGTTTGCCAAACCATTTAAACACTGGGTGGGGGGGAGAATCAAGTTAGCTTTGTTTTTCCAGTCCTGGTAGTATTTGGTGTGGAAATGAAAACCTGTGAATTGAGAATAAGTATCACATCTGATAATGCTGTTTTCAAGTTTTTTTTCAAAGTAGAAGAACATGTAATTACAGCATTAATAATAGTGTGCTCCTTGTGTATTTTGGAGACTGGATGAGTGATTTAGTGTTTTGGTGTTTTCTTTTTTTAAGAATACTCTCTCTTTTGAGTACTCAGATATTAGGAGTTACCAGGTAGCTGGAGAATGTTTATAATTCTTTATTTCTCCCACCTGAAGAAAGGTGGTTTTAGTGGAGAAAGTTGGTGAATGGAAGCCCTGAAAGTTAGCAGTGTTAGATCTGACTTGGAGGTATTATCTATCTCTTTCCTTGTAGATTTACTCAAGTCATGAAACTGATCTGTGACCTAAAAATGAGTCTGACAAACTTTGGACGAGTTAGAATAGAACTTCCACTGTACAAGAAGTGGTTTGGACTTACAATGAAATTCATGTTTACTGTGTACTTGTCTAGCTCTCTGTGTCTTAGTTCCCTCTCTGATCTCCAAGACCTGCTCAGACATTCCTACCACAGGCTGGAATTCTGCAATTAGTCATCATCTAAATAAGAACTTGGGCAACTGTACCCTGGCAAGCTGTATTTCCACAGAGTTCAAATATCTGTTATTCTTCCATGGTATTCAAAGACTAAACAAGACAGAAAAACAAAACCCAAAGCATAATCCCTTTTAACAGCAAGGGAAGTATTCATAGAAGGGATTTCAAACTGGTCTGCTATGAAGAAAAGGTAGTGTCTTAAGCTAAATTGTTTGTTCAACTGAAGCACTGTGTCTTCAGACATGAGGCTGTCAGTTTGGTTTCCTTAAGCAACTCTTGTCTTGAAAGACAATCACAGTTTGTATTTACTAAATTGCTTTAGGTCTTCATTTTTGTGTTGTTTTTTTTTTTAATTTGATTTTTTTTCTTTTCTGTTCCAAAACCAAAGACATTTACTTGGGAACAGGAGCTGAGGCACAGGAAAAGTGGCTTTGACTTTGTCCCTTTGTCTTAAAAACGTTGAACATTTTCCTATTTACCTTGTTTTTTCCATTAACTGAAATATATTCATACAGAAAACAGCACTGCAGTCAAGTAAGTATTTAGGTGTCTGCCTAGGAATAGCTGATTACAAGGCAGCTCTCATTTTCAGATGATTCTACTTTGGGGCTACAAAACAGCTGTCAGATATTTCACTTAAACTAGTGAAAATTCAGGCAGACAAACCTCTGCCTGGGCAGAAATTTCCAACAAAAATTGCAACAGTGTTTGTTACTCATTGCTCTTGAAATAGTTTGGAAAATTCAGCTGTAGTAGCTGATGGCCTGGTTTGATCCTTCAGGGCCGAGCAGTATTTTAGTTCTAGGCAGAAAGGAGAGTGGCATCTAGTGGCAGTAAGAAAGGATGGCACCTGAAGAACAGTTGAAACAAACATTTTCTGTGATTGCTTTAAAATGCTGCTCATTATGGCTTCACAATTAAACCTCATACAGAATTTTCCTGGTGGTAGCCTCTAAGTAGTGACAGCAAAGAGCTTCATCTCAGAAATCTGGGACTTGGAGGTAGTACATACAACATACGAAAGACAAAATCTTAGTAATTTGTGTTAAAGTGACAGAAAAGCACATCTTGGTTGTAGTAAGTTATATTAATACTGATCAGACTTTTGGTCAGTTCTGGTATTCTGTCAGCCTGATGTATAATGCCTGTGCTTTTAAATGTGGAGAATTTAGGTTTAGGTATTATAAAGTACTAGTTAAAAGAATGGTACTTTTCATCCTAGATAACCAAGCGTAATAATGATCCATAAAGGTTTTATTTAGTTAACTTCTATTTTAGATTTTAAAATACAAGAAAACCTAACCCACCCCTTTAAGGAGAGAATTTGCCTAACAGGAAAGTTAATGGGTGAATGAAAGTGGTGGCAAGACAACTGATAAATGGCAAGTGAAAAGAATTCACAAAAGAGAAAGTTTACAGTTAGGAGAAAGGTACTTCACAGATGAGGTGGTGAGTGTTCATTCCATTTAATAGTTAATCAACACTAAATAGTAATGTAGGAATGTGAAATGATCATAGAATCATAGAATGGTTTGAGTTGGAAGGGACCTCTGGAGGTCATCTAGTCCAACCCCCCTGCAGTGGGCAGGGACAGCCCCAACTAGATCAGCTTGCCCAGAGCCCTGGCAAGTTTCACCTTGAATGCCTTCAGGAATGGGAACTCAACCACCTCCCTGGGCAACCTGTTTCAGTGTTCCACCACCCTCGTGAGGAGGAACTTCTTTCTAATGTCCAGTTTAAATCTACTCTTCTCCAATTTAAAACCATTGCCCCTTGTCCTTTCACTGCAGGCCTTTGCAAACAGGCCCTCTGCAGCCTGCTTGTAAGTTCCCTTTAGGTCCTGGAAGGTCACTAGTAGTTCCCCCTGAAGCCTTCTCTTCTCCAGGCTGAACAATGCCAGCTCCCTCAGCCTGTACTCGTAGGAGAGGATGGTCTAGCACTGGTACTTAGGGCACACTTCACAGTGGGCTTTCCAGACACCGAAAAGAAGCATAACATACAATGAAACGTTTTCCACAATACTCTGAATGTTGAACTGTCACATTTTAGCTGTTAATATGTCTGCCTGCAAGAACTGGGATCTCTTTGATGTGGACAGTAGAGTGTAAATTACAATGATTAAAAACATACAGTGTGTTCCTGATGGCTGTTTAGATGTGGCAGGAACTGGGATGAGCAGTTTTAAGCATTATGCTTTTGTATTGTATCCAAAAAGTCTAAGTCTTAAAATAAGCTCAGTGTTGGATGTCCTCGGCAGCGCTGAGCGGCGCTGAGGCTGTAGGTGCTGGAGCGGGGGCAGGGCCGGGCCAGGCCGGGCAGGGCTTGCTGCGCGCGCTGCGCTAGGTGGCGTGCTGGTGCCTCTGGGATTCAGGCCTGGCTGCCGAAACGCTTCACTAGTCAGGTAGCCAAGCTGTCACATTAGTCATCTTTATGACTAAGGAGTTAAAAAAGAAACCTATTATTCTTTCAAGCAGCTAATAGGAGTTTGTGGGGAATTTTTTTTCCAGAGAACTTTGTCTCCTGATTTGCAGAAAATTGATATTTGTAGGTTAGCTTAACAGTTGTCAGATGTTTCTTCTGAAGCCTGAAAAATACTCCTTACATGTTCGCATAGCCCAGGGTCCATGTGCTAAACATACCAGTTCTCTTAGTCTGTAAATATTTAAGTCAGTCATATTTTTTGGATGAGTGTAGGTGAGCAAGAAGATACATAAATAGTTCTTTTATGAAGCTGGCAGTGTTAGTTTTTAATTCTTCTATATCTCATTTTTATGTTACCGTATTTAGGCCTTTTCTACTGTAGTGTTGAAAGAGTCAAATGCATGTTAATTTTCTATTTGTTAGTACTTCTGTTTTGGAAGGGGGAGGGAGGATAGTGCTGGATCTTGAAAAAATTATCAGCTTTCTTGCTGTATTGTCTGACAGTGATGAGCTCAAAAACAAGATTGATAGGCAAATTGCCTGAGCTCTGGTGTATTTGAAACCAGTATCTCTTCCTTATATAAGGAAGCTATAATTCTTAAATTAGCTGTAATGCAGGCACTACTCTGTAGATGTGATTATACTAGAATAGCAATTTCTATGCTAAAAAATTGAAATGCTATTCTAGTATGAAACAAACCAATATAACTAGTACAAAAACTGTGAGAACACCTATTGTGGATTTGCCTGTGTCAGGATTATTTAATTGGTGTTGCTTACTGGGAATTGTAATGTCCTGTTTTAAAACTACTGTGTATATCTGAACATTGTAAGCATTTTTTATCTTCCCCCTCCCCTGAAACTACTGTAATTAAACAATTCAATATTGATAGTAATTTTTATTTCATAGTGATAAATTCCAACTGCTAATAATTAGTAAGAGTTATGGATACAGAATACAGTAATACCATTTCTCTGGCAGCCTTACAAAATTCAGATATCTGTTTCTTCTCCTCCAGCTGCATTTGTATTTGGTTTTATTTACCATTTGTAGTCTGCATTTCCCATAATTTATTTTTCTACCTTATAAAAAACAAGGCCTTGTTAAACTGTGATTTAAATCAATATAGTTTTGTAAAATGTAGACATAATTGAATCCTGCAGTAAAACACAAGCAGCTAGCTGATTTGTCATTTTTGATTATCCTGTTAATTCATCAGAATGATCTCCTTGTTACTCACTTACCCTAACCAATAGTTACTTTTCCTTTTATCTCAATTCTCTTTCTTGTCTATGCTTCTTAAAATGAGGAGACTGGACAGTGGTAGAAGAGAAGTTCCTGTTCCACCATAGTGAAAATTGCAGCACGTAGAGGTGGAAAGGGTTTGTGTGTGTTAGAAAAGAATCATGCAGAAAGGAGGAAACCATGAAGCAGCTGTACAGTGAATTGCTGCCTGTGTACTTGTTTTGACTACTTCAATTTTCAGGCTGTAATTGGTGACACAGTGTGAAGAGTGGATGGAGTTCAGGCTGTAAGAGGTGAAATCACTTACCATAGTTGTCATTTCTTGCTTTATTTCAGATTCAGTTGCAATTTGGTAGTTCATTCTTTTTTTTTTTCCATTTTTAATCTCTTCAATTGACTGAGGGAGAAGACTGTTTCCAACAACTGCTGTGAATTGGTCTGTATTGTTTATAGTAACTGCAGAATATTCAGACCATTGTGTTTTACTTCAAAGCATAAATATACTAAAACTTAATGGTGCGTTTCGTATCTCACAAAAGCTCCAAACAATGGCATTACACAAGCTTAGCTCTGGATGCATTTATAGTTTCTGGTTTGTGGTTATTTTTAGATCAACTGTAGCTTGCTTTTAGTAGTAGAACAAATTTTATTTTTAAAACCACATTTTCTTTGAACTGTCTTTAAAAGAGAAAATGGTTATCCACTAGGTTTTGTTTCAAAACACTGTGGGAAGACCTTTAGGGCATGTTGATTTGCTGTCGCTGTTGAAAGTTATCTAATTTGCAGAAGATTTTTTTTAACATGTGTTTAAAGGAGAGAAGGGGGGAGTGACTTTATAACTTTGACCTAAAGCCAGCATCTCAGTGCTGACTTTAGTTCAAACAAGTTATGTGTACAGAGACAAGCTTAAAAATTGGAGGGCTTTGCTTAAGTACTATGGTAGCATGATATTTGAGTGGCACGCTCTGTTGGTCTTATCTTCAAAGCTTAGAAAGCAGGGAGATAAATACAGAAATATCTGCCTAATTTTACTGTTTCAGCTTTACTAAGCCTGAAAGGTTATCATGTTTTCAGGCTAACTGAGGTTTATATCATGCTTGTAAAGAAATTAGCTTTGGCGTTAAAAGCCTTTGTGCTTGGAAATGTTGAGGCA
Source organism: Bucco capensis (assembly GCA_013396975.1). Lineage (NCBI taxonomy): Eukaryota > Metazoa > Chordata > Aves > Piciformes > Bucconidae > Bucco > Bucco capensis. The sequence goes on along the minus strand of VWZO01009464.1, from coordinate 97,374 downwards.
AAACTGAAGAATTTTTTCTGATGAAGAAACAAGAAGTTTGTTTCCATGGCTGAGAAATTAAGATGTTCTAGTGAGCGTAGTTGAGGCTTCTGAATGTACACATCAGCATAAATGAACATAAATCTGTTCTTAACCTTTGTTGCATCTGATTGAAACATTTTGAAATGCTTACTATTTTCTGTTTGGTCTGCCATAGCCTCATTTTTATTGGTAATGAAAGCTCTTTGACAAAAGATAAGGAGTTACTGAAAGTATAGGCTGTTGGAAAAACACTGGTAGGTATTGTCAGAACCAGTAACTTTGACTAAACCCTGGTTTACTGTTTTTCTGAGACCTGGTACCAAGTAGAAGGATGTTTTTGTGTTAGAAAATGAGAGCTGCGAAACTTTACTATCATTGTGTTTGCATGAACATCTACACCTACCTTCTGATTAGTCAGATATTTATTATGCAGTTCCATAGAATTTTGACAAGATTTTCTATTTTCAACAGCCTAAATTTGTCAGGAACCTTCAATATTTTTGTGGAAAAAGCATTGTTAATATACAGGAAAAGTATTTGTTTCCAGCAGGTCTTGGAATAATGAACCTGAACAAAAAAATGCCCTCAGTGAGCTGACTCATCACTTTTACAGTTCAGAAGTAGCTACAGGATGCTATAGAAATAAAATCATCCTAGAATCCAAAGATCAGTGAAGTGACACACTATTAGAAGTTTATGCTGTGTTCATCTTCATTAGTTGCTTAGTTATAAGAGTGCAGTAATCAATCAATTTGTCCTCGTGTATTGAATAAAGTAACAAATGAGTAATAATTGCAGTAGCTGGTCTGTCAGACTCCACATCACGAGTTGCTGATCAAGCTGTATAACCTATTGTTGAAGGGACTATCTCTTTCATAACATCATCTCATAGACTGTTTGTCCCTTAGCTGTAAATATAGCTTGTTTTAACTTCAAATAGTAGCTTGATAGATAAGAATGTAAGATTCTTGAGGACATAAGTAGAATTTTATCCCTGTTGAAGGCATGGCTGTGAGTGTTATGTCAGCTGCTTTGTGGCAGGGAGTAAATTGTGAATCCAAAGCCTTTTTGTAGCTGCAGCTTAAGGTTTGAAGAGGGAAAACACCCAGATGTCCATGTTTTTAGGATCCTACCATGTTAAATTACCTACCTTGTTCGTTTGCTCTTTGTTATTGCTTTGTTGTTTTACTATTACAAAGGATAGAGAAGACATTGGGTTTTATATAACTTACTTTGCTTATGCTGCTCCCCTCACCAGTCATAGAGAATTATGTGCTTATTGACACTTCTTAACAAATTATTTTTGTGCTCATGCTATTTTTCTCCAGATGGCTTTGGTTGTAAAACTTACTCAGAGGGTATGTTTTTATAAAACATTTGCAGGTTGTTGCAGTTATTCTTTTTTAAGTAAATAGATCCCTGACTAAGATCTTACAGATAATTTTACATCCTTTTCAGATACAGTTAAAAAACTTCAGGACCAAAAGCACGACATGGAGAGAGAGATAAAGAATCTTCACAGGAGACTCCGGGTAGGTCAAAACCTAAAACCTCAATATTTGGAATGTCATAACACATGCATGTGAAATGGAGAGATGGTAATATGATGAACTGTAATACCACTAAAGTAATTACTTCTGAGAGACAGGCATCATATTTACCAACCTACAGACACTAAAGAATTAAATTGTGAAAAATTCTCAGTGTCAGAAAAATATGGCACTGGGCTTGGGAGAAAATGTTCCTGTGTTTTCTGATGTATAGTTGGGTATTTTTTGTCCCTTCCACTTTGAACAGTTTCTTTGTTTCTAGAAAAGAAATTCATGACCTTAAAGTCTATTTATTTCCAGAACTTCTTCAGTTTGACTTGTAAGTTAGGTTGTGCCTAATGCCAGAGATGAGGATCTTTATCATTTCTGTAAATTGTTTCCTGTAACAACTTAGGGAAACTATAAATAATGAGGATAACTTTTATTTTTAACTTCAAAATTCTTGGTGTTGCTTTAAGTTTAAAGTTTTATTTACTCCTAGGAGGAGTCAGCAGAATGGCGTCAGTTCCAGGCTGATCTACAGACTGCAGTGGTTATAGCTAATGATATAAAGTCTGAGGCCCAGGAAGAGATAGGAGACCTGAAGCGTAGGCTACATGAAGCTCAGGAAAAAAATGAGAAGCTCACTAAAGAGTTGGAGGAAATAAAGTCACGCAAGTATGCCAAAGACAAGAGGGATATTGTCTCTCTTGTAGGGGGGGTACAGTTTTGGAAATCCAGTGTGTTGACTACTATTGAGACTCTGGAAGTTCAGAAATCCTTTCACTGTGGGGATCTGTATTAGAACAAGCTGCTTTACACAGGCTTTCAGGGGTCAAAATAGGTAAACTTACAAGAACAATATTTGTTTCCTTATACCATATACCTAATCCATCTAAAAATATTTTTGAAAAACCAAGCTGAAGTGGAAGATTTTTTCCCTGTTTATCAGCTGAGCATGATTTGACTTTCCTCAGTGTGGAAAAACAAGCAGTGTTGGCTTTTCTGTACCATCATTATTACCTCTTATTGGCAGCCAAGGCATTTGGTGTGGTTAAAATTATAGCTGGATTTTTATCTGAGAAGAAACCTTCCATCTAATTCTGCTTATAGCTTATATTGTTTTCTTTCCACTGATAATTGTTTCTGGAAATATTAGAGATGCTTTGTGTACTTTTTAAATAAAAGCAATTCAAACTGTGATGTATTGGGGCTTCAGTTAGGTGCTGGAGTTATTCAGAAACTGAGTTTTATGTCTTTCAGAAGTATTAAAGTCCTTAAATCCATAGAGTCTTGGTCAGCACCATCTGAATCCTGACTACATTGTTGCTAGGGATTGGCTATGTGTATAGCTTGCAATTACAGTAATGATCTTTGTGATATGTATATATTAAACATTTTTTTCCACATGGATGGGCCTTTTATAGGATACATGACACTTTACCTAGCATCCAGTAGGATATGAGATAATGGAGGCTATGAACATGGGGAAAAGCTGATGGTAGGAAGAGCAAAGTGGTTATACTGAATATGGGAAATTATCTGGATGAATGAGTGGTGGATGTGAGGCATCTATCTGAAGTAAGATCATCAAACTATAAGTAATGTAAATGATTCTTACTCTAATACATTTCAGCCTGTTGAGTTACTGCTTGCAAGCAAACCTTTGAGGTTACAGTTGCATTTTTGAAGGTAGAATTGACTTGCTGATTCTGGTCAGTAGGTTCATTATTGTCTATACACAAGCATCTTCTAACATTTGAACAAAGAGGCAAATGAATCAGATTGCTTGGAAGTGGCTTAGGTACTGTCTTGGAGAGAAGATGGTAGGAAAGTGTTGAAAGCAAAAATCAGTTGATGTTTAATTATTGCAGACTGTAGAGAATGGGTTGCTTTAATTCTTGTCTTGTGAGTGACACTGAATATAATAACCACCATAAATATTCTGTATTAAGAATACTAAGAATCTGTTTTTTGAAACTAATCCATATGTTGCTTAAAGGTGTATGCCAGAAATTTATTTTATCTCCTTAGTATTAATTTAAATAGATTTGTACTTATGCAGGTGGAAAAAAAAATCTATCGTCTTAGCTGATTATTTTTCAAGTGAAATACTTAAGGCTCAATTTTTTTCCATCCATGTGTATGCATGTGTGAGATGAGCAGAATTAAGCCTCAAATCAAGTATTGATTTGATAGACTTTTCACCTGGTGCTTAAGTTTTCTAGCTACAAGTAGTAAGGACTTAATGATATTTTAGGTTGATAATTTATTCCTAAATTACAGTGGAAAGAGAACTAGATTAATGTAATGACTAATTTGGACCATTGATTTTAATTTGGCTTCAAATTTATGTTCATTTCTTTAAGACTTTGCATGTTAAAACGGTTTTAAATGCCTTAAATGGGCTGCATATTGATTTCAGGCAGGAAGAGGAACGTGGTCGAGTGTACAATTACATGAATGCTGTAGAGAGAGATTTGGCAGCTCTGAGACAAGGAATGGGCCTGAGTCGCAGATCATCCACCTCCTCAGAGCCAACTCCTACTGTAAAAACACTCATCAAGTCATTTGACAGTGCCTCCCAAGGTAATTATTTTCAAACAGTGTAGTACCTGTACTACTAAGTTATGAGTTTGCATATGTGGCTTAGCTAATGCAAAGGTAAGTTGTTTGTTATGCTGTCATGAGCTGTAAGTGATGGCTGAAACAAACCAATCTAAACTAGATTGTGCAGCAGATCATTCACAGTAATTAAGTGCAAGGATTCTTTTTCTGTCCTAATTTTTTCTTGACTGTTACATTGCCAGTGACTCATATGCTAGATGCTTTTATTCAGTGCTCCCATATATTAGAAATGCATAAACACATGTTATACACATAATTGTAGCTGGAAGCACAGCTGATTTCAGCCTGACTAGTGAAATGTGATCTTAGTGTGCCAAATTAAGCATTCTAAAAGCCATCTAATAGGTAGAGCTGGGTTTGTTTCTTTTAGTAACTTGTATCCTTATAGTGGAAGTGCTGGTGAATGTTAAAGTCCAACCAGTATCACCTGTTAAAAGATATAGGGAATATTTTTAAAAATTAAAAGGATCTCACTGTAGAGACAATGGATTTTACTCTAATTCTCTGGTTGTGGAAACAGGTGCTGCTGTCCTCTATAGATGGCAGAATAAGGAATCCAAGTAATTAACCTGAAATGAGAAACACTTGAGTTTTTGCTTTGATTGCATTTGAGACTTTGTATGGATACAAACATTTCCCTCAGCAGGCCTTTTGACTTGGAATTTCATTTACAGTAATGTCATTGTAAGTCTCTGATGTAAAAAGGCTTGGCTGGAAGTAGACTATATTACCAGAGAGACTTAAAGTCCTGTACTGTGCCTGGCAAATTACTTTTTATTGCTTATAACCTGAACACTTGTTAAGTTATAGAAGCATCTCTGTATTATTTGGCAATTCTGTAAATGTTTCTATTTCCACACTTGTTTTCTTTGTTCATAGGTATTTACAAACTTTTACTTTCGTAGTGTTAACTTTGAAGAGGTTTTTAAATATGTTCTTAGATAAAGATGCTTTATTGCCAGAGTTAGTTTGGTAAAGTGATAAATCGCCTCTCCCTTCTTTTTAATCTTTTATTTCAAGCTTCCATCTGTCTTCTTTCTCAGCATTCTTGTGTAATCATGCTGTTAAATTATCAGATGACTGATTCACCGACTCAGTATTTGTCTGGTTTCATATATTTCTAGAATTTCAGGGACTGTCATAATATGTAGTACCTATGGACTTTGATTGGAAATGAGAAAAGAGAAGATGATATATGTTATGTATCTTGTCTTAACTGGCAGACTCAGGAGCCTGCTACCATCTCTTTAATTATCTGGAGATCAGAGAACTAGTAATGCCATCGTTTATATCAGCCAGGGTCATAGTATTCTGCACCTTAGTCTTGTCCACTCCCAGTGAACTTATATTGTTACCATGGATGATATATTCAAGACAGCAAACTGATGTAATTACAGAAGAGTAAACGTGTAGGCATACGTTAAATGATTTGCAGTCAGTTACTAATTGAAATTCTGAAAGATGTGATCTGGTAAAACTAGTGATGTAAAGTACAAGGCGAGAGTTGACTGTAACAGCCACTCTCCTGTTCCAGTGCACAGCAGTGCAATGCTCACAGTGCCTTCCTTGCTGTGTTTCTACTAGTTCCAAGCCCTGCTGCTGCCACAATTCCTCGCACTCCCCTGAGTCCGAGTCCCATGAAAACTCCCCCAGCTGCTGCTGTGTCCCCTATGCAGGTGAGTGTTTTATGGCTACACTTAATCCTTCTTTGAGAAGAAGCACCTGTGAAACTGCAGGTGCTAATATACAAAAATTGGCTGGCTTTGTGGGGACATAATAATAAAATGTTGCCTCAGGTAAGTAATTGCTAAAATGATCAGTCTAGCAAAAGTCTTTCACTGAGAACCATGTTGTAAATATAAGATTGGGCATAATTTGGCACTTCTTAAGTATTCCTACCTTTACTATTCCTGTGCTACTGAGAAGCATGGGAGGAGAACTTTTTTTATCTGCATCCCTTAGTTTCAGAGTTGCTGTTTGCCAGTTTAGTCCTGTGCCTGGCATGGAAACAGCAGTAATCCCCTTCAGGCAATAGACTGAGATCTGTGCAGAGTCTGTCAGCAATCATCAGTATAAATGTATCCCATGTTGCCTGGGCTTTCAATAGCAGACCTGAGCAGAGAGGAATGAAATTACTGTGGGTTGATTATCTTTGTTCATTCTGTACTGACTGAGAGTTTGGCCAGTTGGTTTTTTGTACTGTGTATTTTGTCCTGTCCCCTCTGAAGCTTTGTCCATTTGTTCAGCTGCTACTGGAGCCTAGGTACACTAAGGTTGTATAATCAGTACTCTGATACTCAGCTTTAGAGATCACTGTTAGATTTGTTATCTCACTATGTATGTGAAGTGAGATTTTGGCAAAAGTCAACAAGTTTAAGGACAAAGCAGATGGGACTGGATTTGCAAAGAAAAATCAAATAATGTTTTACTTTAATGTCAGTAATTCCCCTGTTGCCTTCAAAATATTACTAACCAGAGGCACCAAAACTTGATTTTTGCTATAGTCTGTCTGTATCCATATTGGCTTTTAGTGCTCTAGGAACAATACCTGGAACAGACTAACTGTTCCCCTGTGCTCAAGCTAGTGCAGCTTTTATTCATTTAAGAGTGAATTTCATAGAACAAATAGATAGCCTTGAAGCAAAGAGAAGGAATGAAATGTTTTTGTGAGAGCTTCTGCTATTTCATGTGGCTCAGTCACTCTTGACAGCAGTTATTCTAAAGTAGTTAAATGTGACAGGTTCTCTTGACAGATGCTTTGTTCCTATTGATCTGTCTTTACATTTGTGTTTATTTCTGTGCTCTTGTGGGAAGAGGCACAGTTAATGTCATGTTCTAAAAGGGTAGACCAGAGCTTTAGCAGACAAAAGACTTTTTGAACAAAGCTGAAGGCTTATTTCACTTTATTTACCTGTAAATTAACCTTGAACCAATGTAATATTTTAAAATACTGCAAACCTGCTCAGGTTTACAGCTCTTGTGTTGATGTTCTTGATCAGCCAGAATGACTTGAATTTTAAATTCTACTTCTGGTATAGAACCAGGTTATTACCAGCAGGATACTCATTAGTGGGAAACATTGCCTGAGGAACAAAGGGCAGGACATGTAAATGAAAATGGCTTTTATTGTCTTTTTGAAGATAGGTGGTTTTCTTGAAAGTATTTGTAATTATCCAGAAGGCAAATAGGTTTTGTGACCTCAATTATGTAAATTGCATTTGAAGAATATTTTCTGCTTAAGAGCAAAGGGGTTTGGATTCAAAATCAATTTACATCATCTTTTTCTTCATTTTCATATTACTACCTTATTTTCTACTTTGAATTCTTTGCAATTTTTCTATATTTCTTGTCTGTAGTGTTTGCTTTCTAGCAAGAGAAAAGCAGGATTTTAATAAGTAGTGATAATATGTGAGCTGAGGCTCTCACCTTAGAAAAGTCATCCATGATTTAAGGTCTTGAGTGAAGACAGAAGGCTTGATATCTACCTCAATATAGGATGAATAAGAAGAGGATCACAGATTGCAAAGCATCTCTAGTAATTCCTGTCCCATTAGTAGTCTCCATGGATAGACTCAAAAGTACATGGTTCTTCCAAACTTATCATCCTTCCCTTTAGTGTTAGAAATAGTTTGAGAATCTATTTCTACTTGAAGAAAAAAAGTATTTATAAAGGGATTGGTAGGATCCATATGTGTTTGCACATCAGATGTGCTTTGTTTTGTAAGTGAAATGAGGAATGGCTGATGTACAAATTCAGCAACAGCTCAGTCAAGCAGAACAATTTCTAACAACTTGTAAGATGTTTCAGGAAAAATAATTCTCCAAGAGGCTTGTGCACTACTAGTGCCATATAGATGATACCTAGTGGAACTAGATAAACACTAGTTGGTTCCTTTTTCTCTAATTTGCAGTGTATTGGTCACTACATTAGTACTGGTAGTTGTAATAGTGAGATATGTAATAAGGAACTAGCAACAGTGAAAGTAAGCTCTGTCTTGAGTGTCAACAGGAGCAAAAAGACAAATAGTTCATTTTACAACAAGGAGACAAGAGCAGTACACAGCAAGTTATCAGTTGAGTAATACAACCTCTTTCTGGAATATCCGTAAAGGATGTTTGTTTTTCAGTGATATCTGGAAGCTGAGAAAGTGATAAAGGTCCATGGATATCCTACTCTAGGCATACCTTTGTTTCCTGGCTGAAGTTCTGTGCTACTCTGTATTTGTAGTGACAATCCCAAAGCTAACCAAAATGAAATCTTTCTTTTAACCTCATTATGTAACTGTTGTAGCTGTTTGCTTGGGGAGGGAGTGTGGGGGTGGAACAGAATGGCTCTTACTTTGGTACAGTCCTTGCCCTTTAAAGAAAATAAAATCTGTTAAGTGGGTGAACTTTAAAGATAATGCAAGTTTGAAATGCTAGCTTTTATGGGAAGGTGTTGTAGGCACTTCTGTGCATGGCTCAGTTGCAGTCACTTTTTTCTGCACATTTAAAGGAATAATGTTTGTAGTCTACCTGCAGGATTTTTGACATGTCAAGTGATGAAGTTCTTCATACGATGCATTGGCAGTTGTTTTCTCCATTTGATTTTTAGCACCAAAGCATAACTCTAATTTGACTCTAAATGATGAAAAAGTAGCCTTGTAATGCTGCCTGTGCTGCACAGTGCTGCAGAGGATATATTGTTAACTTTCTTAAATCACAATTTTGGATTTGTCTGTCAAGCCTACATGATTTGGTATGAGAAACATCTGACCTTTATTATCTTATGAAGATAAGGCTCATTTAACCTTCTCATCTAATCATAAGCCAGATGGACAGCTGAAAGAGTTTTCAGGATAAACACATTACAGGACTGATTGTGATTAAATATTGTAATCTAATAGAAAGGGCAGGGTAAATATAGAATGGACTATAATTTGCAATAGGCTCTTTGAATTGATTAATTAAAAAAATGTGGATGATCTTCTCTGAGTTTTCAGCAACTGAATATGACTTTCAGTAACTCTAAGGGTAATTATTGCATTGTACAGTTCATTTGTGTGATATTAAATGCTTGTCAGTGCTATCCAGTGGTTACTAAATTGTCGTGTGTAAGGTTTAACACATCTGTGACCATGTACTTGCACTTCAAGCTGCCAGAAGCTGTGCATTGCTAAACATCTTACATGAAAATCGAAACGAAAAACTTCAGTTCTTAGCTAGTTTAGAGCAGAATAGAAATTAAAGTCACCTAAGAAAGAGAAAAGAATTATAATGGTATTTTATTACTTATTTGTAATAAGTAATAAATCTCCCCAACTGTTCACAGAGCACCTTGGTTAAACAGCTAGCAACAAAAGCTGGTGACATTCTGAATAAAAGACAGTTTTTACAGTAGGAAACTGTTTTTACAGTTTTTTCTTAGGAAAAGGTGGTTTGTGTCACTAGATTCAATATACCAGTATCCTAATTTTTCAGGAAAAGGCACAAAGCTGTAAAGGCATATGTTAATAACACAAATCAAGCCCTAAAATCCTGGCTACATGTAAGGGGTTGTGTTAGTTTAAACAAACACATGAAGTTTAACCAGAATAGGTTTTTACAAACTGTAAATCAAGGTGAAAATTTATACAAAAACTGCAAGAGAATTGACAACCTTAATTTGCAATATTAATTTGAGGAACAGGTTTCTGTTTAAAAAAGTAAATGTTGCAGTATCAATGCATAGTGTGTGTGTGTGTATATATTCAGTTTGGCAAAAGCAACTGGTGAAGAGGACACACTCTTTTTCACTAAGTATTTTTAAAGATTCCTTAATTTTTTAATTCTTTAAGTAATAATGCAGTATTTGAGTTTCTAAAACTGATTCTGCAATTCCATATTTGTTTTTTCACTGTAACTTGTTTGACACAAGTATTTTTCCATTTCAGAGGCATTCTATAAGTGGACCAATCTCAGCTTCAAAACCCCTTGCTACACTGACAGACAAAAGGCCAAGCTATGCTGAAATCCCTGTTCAAGGTATTCATTCAAGTACTTTCAAACTGTGTTTTTTGCAATGCGATTTATACTTTCTAAAAACATTTTATATTGTTTAGTATCCAAAGCTTTATCATATGATATACTTTTAAGTACAAAAACCTTTTCTTAGAATAGCTCACACTCAAGTTGTATTACTTGTGTTTCATCACACATGGTGACATAATCATAAAGATGCTTTTTTGAATTTTCAGCAAAACCATGCTTGCATGCTGGTAGCTCAGCGTTGTTCTTTCAGTTTTTAATGTGTGCAGAACCTGAAATCACTTGCAAATTCAAGAGAAGATGCATCAGGAACATGTCTTGCAGCTGTCTTCCAGATATTAAAAATACACACCCCTGGGGTTACATTATGTGTATCACAGTGATACACAGTCTGATGTGTTGTGGGGTTACAGGGTTTTCCCCCTCTCCCCCAGAATAAACCAAGGATGATAGTTGGCATTGCATTGCATATGAATAACAAAATAGAAACTCAAGTATTGCATCTTCGGGAGCCAGATGAAAAATTGAATGGAATTAAAATGAGTGTTGATTTATCTGTTTCCCAATATTTCCCTATTCTGTGGACTTTTGTCTCTCCAAACACTGTTCACAATGTGCTCTTCCTGTGAGAATGAATGGCTATCATGTGTTGGGTGTAGCTCTCTGATTTATGCCTGCTTTAGGGGAATTTTTTTTTTTTGGTAGATGTTTCTCCAGATAATCCCCATATGACTCCAGGCTGAGTATTTCCTCTCAATTTGGTATTCCCGAGGTCTGATGCTTTCTGAAGGGTTGGTGATGTGTTTGGGTTTGGGTGGGTGGGGTTTTTTGGGTTGGGTTTTTTTTGGTAGCACTTTATAATAGTCTGTATGTGCCAGACTTCCTTCTTGCTTTTGTTGTATGCATATTGAGGTTGTTTCTACAATGCAGCTGGAGTTTTAATTTTAGAAACTCTGATATTTTTAGGAATATTGTAATGCCTTTCCAAGAAGATAGTTTAGGATTCTTTAATTGTTATAGAGTTCATGGGTAGACATAAGCCTAAACACAAAAGGAGTGGTATGCTTTACATAGTTCTTGTGTTTTCCTTGTCAATTAAAGCAGGAGCAGGACTGCATTCCAATAGAGAGTGTGCCAGACACAATTCCTGTTTACAACCATAGACATTTTTAAAGTACTTCTATAGCAATGTATGTTTCTTATGTCACACTGGGATTTTGGTTTTTTTAATTCTCATTCTTCATTTTTGTGCATTTTTGTATTCAAATTACTGCCTTTTAAGTGTTTCTGTATGTAAAGCTTTCATTCACAGTCTAAAGGTTTTCTTTGAAGGAATATTTCTTCAATAATAGGAAATAGTGTCCGAATATAGTATAATATAATAATATAATGTAATATAAGAATATAATAATATAATATAATAGGAAATGCTACAGAAAATGATTGTTGTTGTAGTTTGTTTTTACTCGCTGGTAGCAGACAGAACAAATCTTTCTGCACAAGATGTGAAAGCACCTTTTAGACTCCACTGCATGGAAAAGGAAAAAAAGCATACTTTTATTTAAAAACAAACAAAAAAACCCCAACCCAAAAAACCAAAGGAAAAAAATCATGAGGGACAAAGCAATCTGCTTTACCAATCCACGTTGTGAATGGCATATTGAGTATTTTTGGCCATGTGCTAAATGAGGATTCCTTGCTCAGCCTTTTGGTTTAACAGCTCATTTTTTATAGACCAGGGCAAATGGATTAGTAAGAAGCCTTAGGGAAAGCATTAAGAAGGTCCTCAAGTATTTATTCATAGTGACCTTCATTGGTAATGAGCAAATTTAGGCCTTCTCTGCCATACAGATAAAATCAGTTGCTCTCACTAGAACAGCCAAACTCAGGCACAGGTAGACAATATTTATGACTCGTACCTAAATGCCTTACATTTAACTGAAATTTTTGTTAATGAAGTTCTCTTTTCCTTTTCTTTGCCCAGAACATTTGTTGAGAACATCCTCTACTAGCAGGCCTGCATCTTTACCAAGAGTACCTGCTATGGAAAGTGCCAAATCTATTTCTGGTAATATCCCAGGTTTTTTGATGATCAGTAACTGTCATTTCAGTGCCATACTTAGAGATTTACATTTCTTTTTCAAGAGAGAACTTTGGTGTTCAGACCATCAAACTCTTGTCAAAATAACTCTACAAACTCCTATAAACTAGGCAGGACTTGAGAGAAATATTTTTTAAAACATCTGTATTTAAGTAAATTATTTTGAGAAGTAAATATGTTTTGGGTCATTTTGATTTGTCCTAACAATAAATACATAAATAAATAAATAAAATCCACCCAAATACGTTTTTTCCCAACTTCCTGTGTCTGGTATTGATAAATCAATGTACTTGCCCTAAGTAATTAGGAAATAATTCTCTGATGTATGAGGAGAGTTGTAGCTCTGATTTACACAAATATAAACCAGAGACTCTTCCATGTAGAGAAAACATAACCATTCCAAATTTGGTTTTATAGAGTATAATGCTTGTCCTTTTCATTGGCAAGAAGAATTGTTTATCCTCTGACAAAATGAAGCAAGCTCTGTGGAATGTGGCTGAATGGTCTCAGGTCAATCTTTGATATACTTGTTAATGATATTTAATTAATATCCAGAGCATCACAGACATGCCAATTCCTGATTAAAATTAAGTGGAAATAAATCAGCTGTCATCTCTAAACTGTTCTGGTTTTGGTTTTCTTTTTTCTTAACTGTTTGAAGCTTAGCAACATAACTACATGGACTAGAAAAGATTAAATGGCTGATGTTAAAATTCCTTCTCATTCCTTAAATTCTTCAAATGGAAGTGGTGATATTTCATTGAGATACATTTATCTAATTTTCTTCACTATGTTGGTAGTGCAGTCTAAGTCTTTGATATTTCCTAAATGAAAAGTATCAAGAAAAATATTGAAGCATAGTATTGGATATAGATTTCTATGCAGTGTTTCTTGTCAGAGAGCAAGACTAAGTTTGAAACTTTCTGTGTTTGCAAGTGATAAATATATGGGAATTTTCCTACTTAGTCTCTCGAAGAAGCAGTGAAGAAATCAAGAGGGATATCAGTGCACCTGATGGAGCATCTCCAGCATCTCTCATGGCAATGGGTACCACCTCACCACAGCTGTCACTCTCATCTTCTCCCACAGCATCAGTCACCCCTACAACCAGAAGTCGAATAAGGTAAAAATGCTTTCTTGTGGTGCACTGAAATGTGTTCATTTCATAGCTATCTATTTGTATATAACTAGTATATCATATTGGCACTAAGGCTGCAGGCTACTGTCGCCCATACAATAATGATCTTCAGCAGTCTTTAAGAGCTTCAGAAAATGTTTTCTGCACATCAGTATATGTTTTAAAACTGAGATCTAGAGTTAGACTTTCTAGAGCTGATGAAGTTAATAGCAAAACTTTATGCTTCACCAAGCTAAGACATGTCACTGAATAATACCATCATGTTAGTTTAAAATACCATGAATCCCAATTCAAGAAATGAGTTAATTGCATATTGAACAAATCTTTCAGAGTGACTTGGATCCAGGGAGGCCACGTGATAAACCTTAACTTTTTTTAATTACAGCTGAAAACAAAAAGCAACATGATTAGGGTCTTAATTCCAGACACTGACAAGTCTTCTAAATAGCTATGAGTGAATGAGCCTGGATTATTTGTCCCACAGATGAAATCATAATACAAGTGTAAGTAACAAATGGCCAGGCAACTTTTATTAGTGAGATGAAAAGATAAGTATGTGATAAATTTAAAACCTTATCTATCTGTAGAGTTATCAGTCAAAGGACTTCAAAGTATTTAAGCCTCGTGTTGTGCAAATGAAGTATGTGCTCAGCCCTGATTCATAATTTGAGAGCCTGGCAGACAAAGGTTAAATGACTTTCACAAGACCATTTAACACAGAGCTTCCTGACAAAGCTTTTGTACAGCAGAAATATTACACCTTTAATGTTCTGAGACATTTGCAGTAAGTAATAATAACATTATAAAATTGTGAAGTTATTTACAGTTCCTGTTGAAAATCATTTCCCTGAAATCAGCTGAGTTGTGTCTCAGTGCTGCTCTCCTTTCCCTGTACAGAAATTGAGTTTGGATCTGTGGCTACTTTACCAGTAGCAATTAATATTCTTTGTGTTAGCACCTAAATTTAGACTGAGTACATCCAGAAATAAAAAAACCCAAAACACCTGTATAGGAACTTTGAACTGGTAATGTATAAAATTGCCTTGCTGGCAGCCTGCAGGCTAGCCAGTAACATAGCATTTCATGGTAAAATTGGGCAGTAAGAATGACTACAGCATTACTATGCCACCTGACCATTGACTGCAATGCTAAGCACTACAAGAAGCCTTAGCAGTGGAATCTGCAGTGGTGGGTGTGTGGTGGGCAGCACTCTCTGGGGAACTGTCCTCAGAATGTCACTGCTGGACTTCAGTTTATATGAGCAGGTTTCACTTTTTTCCCCTACCTTCTTCTCAAAGTTGTTGTGAAATAAACAGTTATTCCTGTAGGTCACTAAAAAAAAGTGCTTCCACTTTACTGTTCCCTGTTCTATTTGAAGCTTTGTTGGCTCTTTGATTTGGAATACAGTTGACCTAATATACTAACTCATACAATTTATATGTCAAACCATTTCTCATTGTCTCTATACAACTAAAGCTAATTTATTTTCTTCAGTGTTTTCAAAACTGTGAGAACCTGATATAAACCCTGTGCTCTTACTGAAATTTGAGAACAGGCTGTACAGCTCCCTCATGCCTAAACAGTATGTTTAGCATAGAGAGGGAGCTTTTAATTTGAGTTCTTGTATGTTGTCCCAAATCTCTGTTCTAAAGTTCCTGTAGTGTTGCATAATCTTTGTTGTAGATTGAATATGCAATCCCATTGTTACTTGTTTCAATCACAGAAATGTTGAAATATGTACTGATTGAAGAACTGAAGTACAGAGTTCCTTGAAGCATCATTCTGGCTGTGTGGTGCCTATGAAGTTTAGATACAGTAACCTGTTCAGATAATTTATTTTGTATTTAAAATACACAGCAACTTCCTTGTTGTGTTAAATCTGTCTGAGATTAGCAGTTAGGTTTGGAGGCTCATACTGCTATCTTTGCTGAAAAGCTCCTACTGGTTCCTGTTTATTGTTCTGTTGTGTGTATATTCTCATGAATGTTTCAAATGTTATCTCTTTCTAAGCAACTCTGAGTCTTGCCATCTGTATTTCAGTGAAGAATAGCCAAGCTCATTGGAGTGCATACATTTAGGATTAATGCCTTAGAACATTGCATTGTGTATTGGCATGTGTTCTTTTATGCATTGAGTAACAGATGCTGATATGTGGAACAGTCTCTGGGATTCTGTTGGTAGCACACATGAAGAAATTCACATTCCCTGGATGCTTTCCTTTCCCCTAGCAGGACCTGGAGAGTTGCTACCTGTAAATCTGCAGCAGAGAACCCGCTGAAAATACTGTGTATTTCCACATTCCATCCCTCTTTCCAGTCACCAAATGGGTTGTAAAGAACAAAGAGTTAAAGATTTGAAAGTAAATGTATACAATCTATGTCTTTTGGGAAATATCCAAAAGCAGTAACTTAGGCTTTGATCTTTGTGGATGTCTGGAGACTCTTGCTTACATCTACATAGAATTCTTTAAAAAAAGGCAGATGAGGAAATCTAACCTTTGCAGTATGGATTCACTGACAGCAATCTTACTTTTATTTTCCAAATGGAAATCAGTAGCAATAAGAAAACTGCTGGTACACTTTACATCCAGTAACTAAGCTCCATAAGCTTGTAATACCTAGTCTTTTTGTCAAAGACTGTTCACTAGGGTATCTGCAGAAATACTGAATCATGTAACTAGGCTACTAGAGAAGTATTAACTTCTGTAATATATATATTCTTTAATCTAACTACTGATTTCTGAAGCCCTGTGAAGAGATGCTTATAACGTAAGACTCGTGAAAAAATGACAAGCCTGAATATGATAATTGTTTTCTTCCTCAATCTTTTCCTAAAGAAAAAATTAGTTAAGATAGTTTGACAGACAGGAAGGGAAATTAATTTGATAGTTTTTATTGTGCCTATTTAGATCTTGCTCCTCTTCTTTGAGAACTCCAAATCTCAGACAAATGTTCTATTAACAACACCACACTGCTAATAGGCAAACTTGTTGTTTCAAGGTGACATTTGTAATCAGCCATGAGATGCAAAAGAGATAGCATCAGTTTACTCTCTTTCTAAATACAAAATAAAGTCACTTGAGTTAGCTTAATGGTTCAAACTAGGACTTACCATGTTGTGAGTTTAGTTTTCTGAACCTTTAGAAAAGATATCACTGAAGTTAAAAGACCTGGGGAAAAAAGTTAACCTAAAAGAAAAAGAAGGATGTTTTTGCTAATGAAAGAATTACTCCAAATAACTTTAAGTCTCCACAGGTGTTTGTGTGTACTGCAGGTTTCAGTCAGTAGTGCTGTATACCCTACTACCTTCACTGTGGCAATTTTTTAAAGATACTACAAAATGGTATTTCTATTGCAAAAGAGATATTACAAGCTCCAAGTTGCACTTCTGCCTTTTCCCTAGGGAAGAGAGGAAGGATCCCTTGTCTGCCTTAGCAAGAGAATATGGAGGATCCAAGAGGAACGCCTTGCTGAAGTGGTGCCAGAAAAAAACAGAAGGCTATCAGGTAACTGGAGAGCTGTTTAACGTAGCATACTTCCAGCAGCAGCACATTAGAATCTGCCAATGGCATCAACCAGGGTGCTCCACAGTTGACTGCATAGATTGCAATGGCACTGGCATGTACTGTACTCTCTCCTTGGAACACATGCTACGAGTCCTAACTGAACTAACATTAATAGCTCTTCAGTCATTTGCTTCATGTTGATAATGACTTTTTCTTCTTAAGAGGGCAGAGACACTTTAAAACAGCCTTTTACAGGGGGCAATGAAACTTTAGCAACTTAAGGTTTAACTGCATGTTTCCCAAATGCAGTTAGAGTACCTTTTCTCAGATTCCAGAGATACTTTTTGATAGGTAATTAGGGTAGGTATTTTTTAATCTCTCTTTCTTTAGTCTTTATTTATGGACAGTTTGTTTTGTGACAGTTGCATTGTCTTGTATTTTGAACTTGGCTTTCTCCTGTAGCTATTTTTTTTTTCAGTTAGTCCAAATTTTCTCAGAAGCCAAAAAAATAAGATAACTATCCAGAGTTCTCCTGATTACATTATTTTTTCAGAAGAATAGTGGCTTCAGCAAAGCAAACCAGGATGTTAACAGTCTGACTATGAGGTATTTGTTTGGTTAACTTGTATTGGAAGTGTTTGGAGTTCCCAACACAATCCTCAGTTTAAGAACTTTACTCTTTCCATGACTTGAGACTCACAATGCAGGAGGAAGTTGAGAGCCTCATAACAGGATGATCTCCCATCCATAGGAAAAGTCGTCTTTCAGTACAATGGCCAGGCTTGTGATAGAAGCCCTCCCCCCTCTTCCTGCAGCACATCTAATACTAAACTGTGCTATTTCTGAGGATAAGCTGCTTTGTGGAAAGAGCCTTTCTCCTTCCCCACATTTTAAAAAAGGCAGGATGTTATATTTCCTTATAAATCCTTTAAAACGGAATGCACAAATATTTTCCCATATTGTCTTGAAAAGAAACATGAATTTGACAGCTTCCTTGTCTGGTTGGGAAAAGTACTAGAAAGTATTCCAAATTTTTCCTTCCATAGTTGTGTGCACATACAAGACCATGTTTTTGTTTATATAGATTACTGCTTATAATTACTTGCATTTTATAAACACTAGTAGAAAGTAGGTTTTGAGACTTGCTGTGCTTGCTTCTACAACTGGTTCTCTAATTGTGTTGCTACTGATAAACCATAGTGTGTAGCATATGTAGAAGCAATACATGCCTTCTTTTGAAAGAGTAAGATAGTATCAGGAGGTTATATTAAGTTAGTTTTTTGAAAAGAATGTCTTTTGCTTTAATCTTGTTCGCAAGCAGAATTTCTCCTTGAAGCTTAGGTTTGGAGAATGATCTGCAGAACTAACAGCAGGCAGGTGCTGTATTAACTTTCATCTAGAGCCTGTTCAGTCTAGACTCACTAAGTTAGTGAGTTTAATTACATTCAGGGCTGAACAGATCCCTAAGCCATGAAAGAAGAGAGTTGCTGTCTTAAGATAAGGGTGGTATTTTTAAGCATTTAGATAAAGGAAGAGCAAATCACCTTTATTTTTCAGGTGAGCAGGCACAAAATACTTGACATTTGATCATGTGTTAGCTTTGCTCAGGATCTGACATGCTGATTCAGAGTACAGTGCCAAGTGCTGCATTTTCCAGAGAGAAGAGAATCCTTCTGGCTCCTCTAAAATATGTGCAGTGTCATAAAACTGTCATGAATTCCAGATATCTTCAAAGCATAAAGTAATTCCATCCAGCTGTTATAGAGCATTTACCCTAGCTGGAACATAGCTACTTTCATTTGCAGTACACAACTAATAAAAGTCCAAAAAAGGATGTGAGCCTTGCATGTTTCATGTTAAGAAGGGAGCCAATAAACAGGATACACATGTCCTTACCCGTTCTTATCTACAGCAATATTTCAATTTATTTTCCATTTTTGTCAGCATTCTGAGAGATAATTCACTTCCAGAAGCCTGACACCAAAAAAAGCAATTGTCACCAGATAGCAGCAAGAATAGACTACTTTTTTTTAGCCTTTATTTAAGCTTTCTATACTTTCTAATTTTAGATACACTGGAAGACCTCCTTAATATTGCCTTGTAGTACCTGTCCTCTAATTCATGCAATGCTACATTTTCTACAAAGACTACCTGATTTTTAATCTGTTGTACAGATAAAAGCTGCATTTCTGACAAAAAAAATTAAAACTTATTATCTGCCTGGCAGCAGTAAACAATAAAATTGTTCAGTGATTGAGCAGTCTGATTCTGAATTGCACCCAGTGCACCTTGAAACAGAGCAATGCTTTCATTTGTAGTCAAGTGATAAATGTAGAATAACAAAGCTAAAGGTAAAAAAAAAAAAAAAGATGATGATTCAGGTTGCTTTTTTTAAGCCTTTTTTATATACACGACTTTATCAGCATTTAGCTAGATCATATTCTACTCAAAGTATTACATTGATTTTTTGAAAAAACACAAATAGAGGATGAGGCTGTAAGCTTGTGTTCAAATAATGATTCCAGGGTGTGCATGCTTGGTGCTGCCTGGTTGATTCATCACAGTCATCAGGCTGCCAGAACACTTCTCTCCTTGGTTTAAGCTGAGATGCTTTAGCCAAAATTGTTAAGGAAGGATATGCTTCCTTTTTCTGTTTGGATTGGATTTTGATACAAGAGAAATGTCAACTTGATAGACTTAATTATGACAAAATTTAGAATCAATTATGAAGCTGTCTTAATCTCTGTAAGTGCTTCAAATGTTAGTCTGAAGTTATTATTGGGGTTTTTTTGAGAATGACTGCTCCTTTTATGGTTCTTCTTTGTTCCAAAACTGAAAAATAACATGTCTTTGCTATTGAGACAAACATTAACATTCAATATTTAAGAGTTTTGATGATTTATGTTTGCCATTTGCTGCCTTTTCAGAAGCTGGGATTGAAGAGGCAGTGGTTGGGATTGCTGTTAAATCTACTGCAGCAGTACTCATAGCTTCAGCTTTAATCCCTGGTTTGAGAATCAATGAATCCTAATTCAGTGGAGCATGGATAGCAGTTGTTTTGTACTTTACCTTTTTAATTTTTTAGATGAATGCACTTTGGTTTTGTGTTTGTATGTGTAAAACTTTTAAAAGCTTTTTAATAGTGCTTTTCTGCCATGGGAAGAAGCTTGCCAAGGTCTGTACACTTAAACCTCTAATCTTGTTTTAATGGTTTAATGTACTATAATGTATTATAGTACAGAATCATATTAATCTTTTGCTTTCTCGGCCCACTTATTTCATTAACTAATACAACAGAGACATAGACACATGTTTTTATTTTCTCTGTGTCCTAACTCATTTGGGAGCCAAACTGAGTTAGGTTGTGGGAACATCTCCTCCTTGTGTAGCGCAAGGGATGGAGAAATAGCTGCTATGCAGGATGCTCCTCTACTCAAATTGTAGTGTACTTGTCTGCTCAGAAGATAGTTAAAATAACTTTGTTCTTAGTTTGTAACTTTAAGTTAGAAACTATACATTCTATAGTTGGGATTGTTTTGGTCTTCGTAGTGTTTTTAGCTGTGTTTTTTTCAGGGGGTGGGGAAAGAAAGTTGCATCACTGAGTTCTAAGGGTTAATTTGTTTCTTGCTTTTTAAGAACAGGTATTTTCACTGACTGTAGAAGACCCTCAGTTAGTTTAGGATTATTGCAGAAAGCAATAGGTGACAGTTGCAAAATTAGCACTACACTAGTTAAAGCACTACACTGGAAGATTGATTAGATCTCTCCTGAATCTTGGAGGGAGGTCATTCTGCCCCTCTGCTCTGCTCTGGTGAGACCCCCACCTTGGAGTACTGTGTTCAGCTCTGGGGCCTGCAGCATAAGAAAGATATGGACTTGCTTGAGCAGGTCCAGAGGAGGCCACAAAAATGATCCAGGGCCTGGAACACTTCTCTGTGAGAGCAGGCTGAGAGTTGGGGGTGTTCAGCCTGGAGAAGAGGAAGAGAGAAGGCTCCTGGGGCACTGTATGGCAGCCTTCCAGTACTTAAAGGGGGCCTGCAGGAAAGATGGGGAGGAACTGTTTATCAGGGAGTGTAGTGACAGGGTGAGGACTAATGGTTTTAAACTGAAAGAGGCTAGGGTTAGATTAGGTAGTAGGAAGAAATTCTTTACAGATTCACAGAATATTCATGGTTGGAAAGGACCTCTCAGATCACTGAGTCCAACCAACAGTGAGAGTGATGAGATGCTGGAACAGGTTTTCCAGAGAAGTTAATGCCCCATCCCTGGCAGTGTTCAAAATCAGGTTGGATGAGGCCTTGAGCAACCTGGTCTAGTGGAAGGTGTCCCTGCCCATGGCAGGAGGGTTGGAACTAGGCAATCTTTAAGGTCTGNTCCTGAATCTTGGAGGGAGGTCATTCTGCCCCTCTGCTCTGCTCTGGTGAGACCCCCACCTTGGAGTACTGTGTTCAGCTCTGGGGCCTGCAGCAT
The DNA here is from genome assembly GCA_013396975.1 of Bucco capensis. Classification (NCBI taxonomy): domain Eukaryota; kingdom Metazoa; phylum Chordata; class Aves; order Piciformes; family Bucconidae; genus Bucco; species Bucco capensis. The sequence continues at coordinate 75,976 of VWZO01009464.1, read as the reverse complement.
AAGAAAGATATGGACTTGCTTGAGCAGGTCCAGAGGAGGCCACAAAAATGATCCAGGGGCTGGAACACTTCTCTGTGAGAGCAGGCTGAGAGTTGGGGGTGTTCAGCCTGGAGAAGAGGAAGAGAGAAGGCTCCTGGGGCACTGTATGGCAGCCTTCCAGTACTTAAAGGGGGCCTGCAGGAAAGATGGGGAGGAACTGTTTATCAGGGAGTGTAGTGACAGGGTGAGGACTAATGGTTTTAAACTGAAAGAGGCTAGGGTTAGATTAGGTAGTAGGAAGAAATTCTTTACAGATTCACAGAATATTCATGGTTGGAAAGGACCTCTCAGATCACTGAGTCCAACCAACAGTGAGAGTGATGAGATGCTGGAACAGGTTTTCCAGAGAAGTTAATGCCCCATCCCTGGCAGTGTTCAAAATCAGGTTGGATGAGGCCTTGAGCAACCTGGTCTAGTGGAAGGTGTCCCTGCCCATGGCAGGAGGGTTGGAACTAGGCAATCTTTAAGGTCTGTTCCATCCCAAACCATTCTATGATTCTGTGAATAAACCAAATTCCTTTAACCTTTCTTCATCTGTCAAGTTCTAACCATCTAATCATCTTGGTAACTCCCTTTTGGACCCTTTTTTATTCTTCAGTAGCTGTTTTGTACTGGGAGGACCAAAGCTTTACACAGTGTTCCAAGTGTAGACTGGTAAAGGCCCAGTAGTATGTAAGAATTCCATCCCTTGATCTGCTGGCTGTACCCTTAGTGGTGCAGCTCAGGATACACTTTGCCTTCTTTACTGCAAGGATGCACTTCTCATTTCGGTGCAAATCCAGTTCATTTACCCTTTAACCACTATTGTATTTCAGCCTAAGCTGATGGATCATTTTGTTCCTATTACATATCAACCTTGTTTCAGGAAGAATCTTCTTACTCTTTTTTTTTTTTTAATGTGAGCATAAGGGAATACACATTTTGTGGTTACTGCTCCTACTCTGCAGTTTAATAGAAGCTTGAGTCATGCTTGAAATGTTTTTTTGGTTGTGGATCCACAAGGATATTCTCCTCTTTGTTATGGTTGTAGAATGGACACAGAATTCGGTCTGTTTCAATATATAAAAAGTTATGTTATTATGCTCTGTCTCTGTAAGTCTTACAAATTTTTAACTCTGTTTTTACTCCTGGTTGGAAAGTATTTTCCACAGATCTTTTCATGACAACAGTCTGTTGCTTACCTCCTTTTGTTGGAATTGCCTTTTTAAAAAAATCTCCCAAATACTAGAGGTGACTTCCCTCCCATCCTAAGTATTAAACTTAGAGGTAAGGACTGATAAGGTAAAGCTCTGTCTCTAGAAAGACTTATTCCTCATTGGACAGTTTATCAGAAAGTATGTCCTTCTTTTGCTTTAATACTTTGTGGTCTGCAATGGCTTGGAGAAAAGAAAAAAAAAAAACCAACAACAGATTAGATTCCAGCAGAATTATCTTAATAGAGCCAATTACTTAATAAAAGCAGTAACAAAGAAGAAATTATGTCAGAGATTTTAGGCTGATGCTCTGTTTACCGTCAATTCTTTGAGAAATAAGAGCTTAATGCAAGATTGATTTCATTATACTGACCAACCCTTTTCAAAAAACCACAAGTAGTTAAAAGCATTTGGGAAATAAAATTGTGCTGTATTTAAATGTGCCAGTTATGTGCTCAGAGCCCTACATAAAAGATTAAATTTTCAGTTTAAATGACAATCTGTCTAGTTTATAGATTTGTTTTTTAGTGTCTGACCAATATTATACTTTTTGAGTCTGAGAGGTAATAATAATTCATAATGCTCCGAGCAATTGGAAACAGAAACCAGTCCCCTTTAATTGTTTCCTTCCGTTGTGTTTAATTCAACTTCTCTGGATACATTAGGATTCTTGGATGATGGGTTTGTTTTCTGCTTGTTGTCTTAATAATAAAAGCTGGACCCTACAGGAAGATGTAGAAAAATAGAGTATGCCAAGTTCTTTTTGAACGCAAAACTACCTTTTTTCCCACTGTTTATATTCCGGATTCAACATTTTATGGATGCTATTAATATTTAAAATGAAAGTTTTTGTTTATATGGCTATAATGTTTAAGAGAAGATTACTTTCTCTTGCTTTGGTTTCACCTATTAATAATGTCTCTAGGTTTTGGAGGTGAGCACTCCTGGTTTTTAAATCACATGAGGAGTTCTGTCCTCAGCCCCAGCTGTTTGATAGGTCTGTTTTCTAGTGCATTCACACAGTTTGGATACCTGGCAGTTTCTTCCTTTGTATATTCTGAGCACAAGTCTTCATTCTTCATCCACAGGTCAAACAGGTGTAGATTCTGAGGTTCTCATACACATCACTGCAGTACCCTATTTTCTTACTCTTGATGGATGTATTCTTGCTTGTTGGTGTCCATCCTGACTGTTGCAAAGATCACTGTTCCAGCTCATTGTTTTAACAGTATTGCATTGTTTGCATCTCCTTTTTCTGTCCTTTCCCTTCTTTCCAATATAAGCTATTGTACTCAGTTTGGAGGCTGTGTACCCTTCCATTCCTCTCTCAGTACTGAGATCTCACCTGTGCTTCAGTGATGCTGGTGTTCAGGCTCAAACTCTAGAGTTTTCAAATAAATATTGCTGTGATTCCTTTGAAATGTGTGGAGCGACTCGGAAGAGAGAGAAAGACCTTGTAAGCTCTGTGAGACAAGGTACTATCAGACTTTATACGTACAGTGACTGGTGACTGGTCTCTGGTAGAGTGTATTTTACAATAATACCAATTCAGCAGGTGCCTGTTGAAACTATATCCAGCATCAAGTCACTAGATTGGGAAGCGGTGTGTGAGAAACTTAGATCCAGCAATGCTCCAGGAGTCTTCCTTACTCCAATAAGGAATGTCACATCTGTCCTTGTAGTCCTGAGACTTGAAAAAATTGTTGATGTTCTTCAGTAGCTTTAACTAGAGGGGGTTGTTGGGTTTTTTTAATAGTTTGGCTTGATGCATGCATGTATGTCTGAGCAGATCTGTGTTTAACTGAACTGTGACAGTGCCAACATACATCTTTCTCCACCCCTTCCCACATCACTCGGCCATCCTGGGGAAGGAGAGAGAATATTTCAACCAAAGGGTGAAAACCAGGACAGAGTTTTTCTCCCTCAGTAGATTGTGTAGTAAAGGAAACATGATCATTTATGTTTGAATTTTATAACTGGCTTGCAACAGATGGCTGTGACAAGAAGCAGCTCATCTTCCTTTATCCATCTCACTGATGCAGATGTGATCCTAGGTATTACTGGTTACAGGGTGGGAGGAGAGAAGTTTTCAGTAAGTGACTTCAGTAACAGACACAAATAGGAATTCATTGGCTTTAACAGTCTGATAGTTTCCCCTTTTTCTCCCTGTACTGTGTGTTGCATTTGTTTTCCTAATTTAAGTAACATTGAAGAAGTTTTAACCAAGCATTAATTTAAATCCAATTTCCTGTCTCTCTTGAAGAGAGTGGAGGGAGAGCTGCTTTTTTTTTTTTTTTTTCCTCTTGCTTTTAAAATTTCCCACTCCTGTGGCTGGAGGAAGCTGTGTGAAGAACATGTTCCCACAGACTGGGGGTCTCCAACAATGACATTTCCGTTGGCAGGCAGGCAGCGGGGCGGCAGGCGAGGCTCCGACCACTGCCTCAGCCATTGTGAGCCGCAGCACGTACGCCTACGTCACTAGGGCTTGAACCTGCCTTTGGGGGGCTTTGTAGAAAAGTGCTAAAGCTGAGCAGGAAGTGGAGATTTCCCTCACATTCTTCTAGAGATTGCCTTTAGTTTTGTTTTTTTCCTCTGTTGGAGGGGATTGCAGTTGTTTTGCATTTGTAATCCAAGTCATTGGTTTGACAAGAAATACAAGTGCCTTCGTTCCCAGCCTGCATGGCCCAGTACCACTGACTCTGGCTAGGGTTTCACAGAGGGAATGACAAGGTTCAGTGTCTTGTCCAAGACAGGTGATGACTATTAAAGTGATGTCAGGTGACTTGTGTGATTGTGTTTCTGCAGATCTGTGTCTGGAGATTGTAGTTCCTGCTACAACAAAATTTTAAAAACTAAGTAGGGGAGCTGGTTAGCTTCTGCTTGAGCCCAGTTCAGTGAGTTGGATATTAAAGCATATTTATATTTCTCCATAAAGGTCTAAAAGATAAACTGTGAGTTATTATTACTGGTTGTTTCTTAATTAAAGTTTAAACTGACTGCTATCCACTTAGCCTCTTTGCCATTGTGTGACTGCCAACAGCCAAGTATACAGTAACTTAAAAGGTCACTGAGACATCTTGTTCATAACTTTTGGACTGGGCTGACTCTCTTGACAGTAGTGTATACAGTCTCAGGAGATGCCTTTACCAGTGCCACTGAGTTTCCTACTGGAACTAAAAGATCAAAAGTGCAAGACTGCAGTTTTCAATTTCAGTTCCAATCCCAGAGACAATGCTTCTCTGCCACTGTCAGTATTAAATCTGTTGGAACATCTTTACTTTCAAATGAGAGTTAATTTTCGTTTGTGATCTTGTTCACATAAGTTTCTGTATAGAAATGGTTTGTTTAGAAGAGAAAATACTTGTCCTGATCAGTTAAAAATTTTCTCTGGCTATGAATGCAGTAGAAGGAGAAAAGTGCAATCTTAGGTTAACAGAACTACTAGCACATTGTCTGTTCCAAGGATTTTAGGCATACATCTCAAAGTTATTTGCTTTTCTATTTTGGTGCGTGCAGTTGTACTAAATCCCTAGCACAACATTTTACACCTTTTAAGATACTTATTTTGCACTTTTTGGGGGAGGATGAAGGAGCTTTTTTATTCCAGCTAATATTACCTGGAATTACATACACAATAGCTGACTTTCTTCTCACTAATTTTTGTTGTTGTTCTTTGTTGGTTTCATACAACAGAACTTTAGTATTAGGCTCTTCACTTTCTTGGCTGATTTTGTCAAAGGTACTTAAAAAAAAAAAAAATCCCAAAAATCAAACACCAAAACCCTCACAAGTATTGGCAGATTGGTAGAACTAATACTTGATAGATTGTGGGTTTTAATATTGTTTGTATTTTTTTCCCCTTCAAGAATATTGACATAACAAACTTCAGCAGTAGCTGGAATGATGGCTTGGCTTTCTGTGCAGTCCTCCATACTTACCTCCCAGCTCATATTCCCTATCAAGAGCTAAACAGCCAGGACAAGGTAAGACCTTAAAAATCTTATTTCTGGGACTGTGAGACTACATAGTTAATATGAGTTAATAAAGGAGTGAGCAGATTTGAATTATAAAAACCCAGTATGACTGGGCATCATAATTGGAACACTTCAAACTATGTGGCTGATATTACAACTTCATAGTATTGTGAGATCATTGAGTTAAATGGAACTTTGGAACAGATGTAAGAAAAAAGTAACAGAAGTTCATAAATTGAAGTCTGAAGCATTTTATTTAATCCAAACGGTTGGGAAGTGCTTTCAGTTCAGGTTTGGGAAACAAGGAGTGTTTCAGGTAAAGATTTTAAATCCATCAAATTTGTATTTTGGCATGTTTTATTCATCTCTTCCAATATCACAAGGATGTTTCATTCTGCTTTCTCATACTGATAAATGACTGTGATACTCTGCTCAAGTGATAGGTATCAAATAAAGGTAAACTAGAAGATACCAAGACTGCAGAGTAGACTTTATGTATTCTAATGTGCTACAGTTAATACCTACTGGTGTGTTATCTGGAGATGTATTATTAATGATAATACCTCCTAAAAAATTTATATTTCATTAATAAATGAAGAGATGTTTTTTATCTGTGCTTTTAAAAGAATAAATAATCTATTCTTTAGCATTTTATAACTCAGCCATGCTTTACTGACAATGATTTTTTAGCATTATCATTTGGTTGAGGAATTAATAAAAAAAATTCCATAAATTTTTGAAAGTTCATGTTCATTCCTGTTGGCTCTTCTAAAATTATTAGTCAAATTATAGACTATTTGAAGCAAAAATAGGAGCATTGCTATGAATGTTTTTAACACCACTTTATATGTTTGAAGTAGTATTTCCTTGGTTTCTAACATGTTTTGTATCTCATGCAGAGAAGAAATTTCACTTTGGCTTTTCAGGCAGCTGAAAGTGTTGGCATCAAATCTACTCTGGTAAGGTTTAAATGCATACTGAACAAATTATGACCCATTTATAAAAATCAGATTATTCTATTCTGTACTTTTGAAACATTTTGATGCTTTATACTTAAAAATAGCAGCAGATGAGCTCAGCTAGAGGTTATTGCTCCTATATCAAACTTGACTGGAAAGCATAAAAGATACTCCCTGTCTCAGTGGCTCTGTTTAGTAAACTCACTGTCATCAACAACTTGAGATTACAATTGTTTTGCATGAATTTGAGAAGCAGTTATGTGATAGTCTTCAAGATTTCTTTAATTCTGTCCTGTCTCTGACCTGCTTTCAATTTATTTGTTTCTTTTGGAATTCTGGAGATACAAGTAAAGCAATGTGATTTGGGTTTTTTGATCAGTGTAATATCAAGTTTAGACTTCTAATTGATCACTGTCATAAGTAATTGTAAGGTTTTGCAATTACTGTTTTTAAGAAGCTTTCTTATACAAATTCTAGTTTGTAAGAGTTAGTTTTCAATAGTATAGTATTTACTGGAAAAGGAAGATTTCTGAAGATATGGCATTGGGAATATCCCAAGCCCTTGTGAATAATCACAAAAATTGAGCTAAAATTGCCAATATCAGAAATGATACAGAAGTGATATTTTTGTAACCTAAATTCTAACAAAGCTGCCATAGTTAGCAACTAATAATACAACACAGTCAGGCAATTTTAAAAATAACACTTTCCTTGATCCTTATCAGTGCTTCCCCCCCAGCATTGTATGTGCTGACAATGGCAGTGCAACTGTTGGGCTGTCAGCTTTGCCTTTGTCAGTGGTTTGAAACATGGAAATTCCTTACCAAGTCCTGATGTAAGAATGAGACTGTGGAAAATAACTGCAGTTATTCTTACATAATTCAGCTTTAGTCTGAATTGTTCCTGTGTAGCCTGTCTTTTTGTAAGGCACTTAGTTACAGATACTCTAAAAAGGCAAATTGAATGAAATTACATGTTCTAAGTGCAAATTGTATCCATCTTAAGGATTTATTATCTGTTTACATAGCTGCATTTGCAGTGTGTATGATGTGTATGTGGGGTTTTTCTTTGTCCATATTACATGGGTGAAAGGTGAAAAAGGGTGTGAAAACTATTGTAATCAAATAGTAGTAATGTAAGGGGAAGTTATTTGTTCCCTGAATAAGAAAGTATTCAGCTACTTTAATGTGGAAAATTAAAAAAAAAAAAAAAGTACTTTCTCTTTCTTGAGTTCAGGAGATTCCTGGACCCAAAGTTTACAAAACAGAGTAAATGAAAGTTATTAGGAACTACTTTACTCTGTTTTCCTTTGTACATATGCTGAAAAGGGTAGATCAGGCTTTGTTTACCCTGCTTACATTCACTGACAGTCTGGTATGCAGTTACTGTGAAACAGGTGTGAACTGGCCTGTCAGACATGGATTGTTTGTTTCTTGGATATACCTAGCTTGGTACCAAAATTCCCTCTTCCTTGCCTCTTTACTTAAAAATACATATAAAGTAATCTACTGTAAAATGGGATTCAATTATTTATTGATGTATGACTCTGACCCTCATAGGAATCTCGAACTTGAGCTTCCATCAGTTTCTGGGCCTTGAGTGTCTGACTCACAGTTGCCAGGTAGAGTGCAGTGCCTTGCAAGGCTGCTGTAGCTGTAGGGGTGTGTGAACACTAAAGTCTTGGCTGCTCTACTAACTGTACTAAGTGGAGGACAGACAGCTCAAGCATGCCCAGCATTGCCCATTTTGATCTTAAGTCAACAAAATCACTATCTACAGATTCCTGACTCTTTATGTTCTGTAAGGATTACAAAAATATATGGAAGAAAACAGAGCTTTCTTCATCAGTGCTTTAAATTGTGGAAACTTTCTAGATTGACCATTCCCAGGAATTTGTAAAAACACTACCCCATTCCTCCCAAGGTTCTGAGTGCTGATTTTGACCAATGTGTTTTCTGTGACAGGACATCAATGAAATGGTGCGAACTGAGCGTCCAGACTGGCAGAATGTCATGCTGTATGTTACAGCAATTTACAAATACTTTGAAACCTGAAACCCTAATAATTCAGCATGTTCACGGAATAGAAACAACATGAGCTACCAGATGGAAATCTTACTGAAATGCTAATCCCCATTTCACTGAAAACTGGCAACATTTGAGTCCCCTCAAACTTCAGTGACACTATCCTGGACTGCCACAGATTGCTTCTGCTTCTAAGCTTGGAAACAACTGTTTAAAAGCGAGAACTTGTTGCCACAGTGCTTGGAATAACCGAAGTTATTAAGCTATTCAGATGAATTATGTAGCCTAAAGAGCCTGGACTACTTACATGCTGCCTTTCCAGCCAGACATCCTGAAGCTTTCTTTCCTAGGAGAGTGAGATGAACGGATCCTCTAGCATATAGGAAACTGAATGTACAGATGAAAATTTGAGAAGGAAAAGGATTAACATGGCACCATATTACTGAACTTTCTGTAGCATCTTGATACCACAGAGTCTGAAGATTCTACCCACAGCATATGGCACCCCAATACTGTAGAGTTCTTAATGCTACTTTAGTTGCTGCCTTTACAGCTCTTTCTCCTCCTTTAAAATGTGTACAACATTCTAGGAAAACAAGCTTATATTCCATAATGACAAATTGAGTGGAAAAGTGCTCTCGATACCTCGAAAAATTTGGCACAGAACTCTTCATTCTAAAGCTTCATTATAAGCCTACCTCTGTCACAGTGATGTGGCTTCCAACTTTATCTTATGGATTGTAGAGACTAGCACCTAGAGCTCCTGGTTTTCAGGGTACAGTACACTTCAAGGAATCTGTCCAAATTCCCTGTGCTTCCATTATAACAGAAATGAATCAAGAATCAACCCTTGTATGGCTTATTCTTTCTCCTCTTCCTTCTTTGCCTGTATAGCACACCCAGCTACCCCAGGCTTTACACTACAGCAATACAAGCATACGTCATGGATTTCTGTGGTAGAATTTTGGGACTGGGATAGCAGTTCCTCTGCAGAGAAGATATTTTCAATAAGATGTAATAATGAAGTAGTTTGTCTCATAATCTGGCTTTGCCATGTGTCCTGTGTCTTTTTCACTGATCTTGCACATCCTCATTTGACTGACAGAAGGTGAGACGTTCTCTGACAAGAACTATGGAGGAACTGATCTAATGTGTGTACACTCAGTAGTCTTCAATATTGTGTGGAAATGACTCACTATCACAAGGGCAGAATTGAGAAACTTTAGTCTGTTCTATTTTCCTAAAATGTACCTGAATTCATGTAACAGCTCTTGGGCAAAAGAGTTCAAGTAAGTGCCTTAGCAATCATTGAATTGATTCATCCTGGCACTTCAGGGCCTTGTGCAGAATGTTAAGAGCTCAGAAAGATTCCATACATCCATTTGTCACATGCTGCTTGTTGTAGTCTTGTTTGTCAAATCAAGGGAAGGCTTCACTCTGTCATTGCTTCTGCCTCTTATTTTTCTGAATACTTACAACAGTTGAACATCTCTCATTAATATTAACAGAAGCCTATTTTAGATGTGAGTTCTGTAACAACTGCTATTTATAAGCACATGCTCTTTCAACACAGTAACCCTCTTATAAAGAAAAAGAATCTGCCATTCCTATGGTGCTCTTACGACTGTTAAGGACAGTTTGAATGTCATAGATGTTAACCCAGTGAATGCCACTGTGCTTGGCATCTGTGAAACTTCATCATACTATAAAAGCACAGATTTAACTCAAAATTATTGCCAAATCCAAAACCCCATCATCTGAAGAACACAGCCCATGTAAAGAGTAATAATACAGCATGTCTCTAGCAGCTAGGATTGTATAAAAATATACACTTACACTGGTATGTGCCTGTGAGAATTACAAAAATTTGCAAAATAACTGTAATCCATGCTGAGGACCTTTGGAGAAGTTTTCAGAGCAGCAGTGTCTCAAACATTCTTACGTTTCATTAGAACTCTAGAGTGACTAGATAACCTCAGTTTATGAATTGGTGCATTTGAAGAGCCAACATAATCTGAAGACAATTATTGCTAGAGAAGGTTCAAGTGGAAAACCTTCATTGACAGATTTTAGTAAAAGTCTGAAATACAATCTCCTCTCCTGTATATTTCTTCAAGAATTTGTTTACTTTGTTTCTTCTGATAAGTTTTAAACAGAACAGTCTTACTGGAAATACACATTACTGCTGCCTCACATCCCATCTCTTACTACTAAATTCCAGGTTTTGCCAATTTGTGTTTAAAAACCTTCTATTTGTCCTCTGAACAGACGTCCTTATCTATGATTGTCTTATTCATTGGCTGAGATTTTAAGAAAATATTTTTCTAATGAAAAGGATAGCATTTCTTGGTTTATATTCACCCATGACCTGTTTTGTTGTGGTAATTTGAGCTAATGGTCAACTTCATTAATGTTGTATTAGTCCTTAACTGAAATAACACTAATGTCTTACCATTTGTAAATGGAGAAATCACATTTTCCAGATGATACTTTCTGTTAAAAATATAAGCCACTAGTTTTCGGAGAGAAAAATTATTAGTGATTATAAAAATGATCTTGTTTTGAACTTCAGAGCTCTGTAAACTTCTTATTGGTGTGATCTGTCTGATAAACCTTACTGAATTCATATCTGTAAAGGAATATTGGGCTTCATGAAGAGATTTCTTTTCTCTAATGATGTATCTGAGCCTTTAGCAATAAGGTGTTGCACAGCTGTCTGAGTGGAAGCAATGGAAGATCTAAACCAAACAAAATGCCCTGCTGCACTCTGCAACATGTTTTTTCTGAAGGTTCAAACCACATTCAGTTTTCAAGAGGAAGATTAACTGTAGCCCTTCTGAACATGGATGATGGTGTTCTGTTAGGTTCCTACTCATAGTTAATCCTGAAACAGCCTGGGGTTTTGTACATTTGAAGTGCAAGTTTATGCTCATTTACTTTTTCATCCAGAAAATATTTCTGAATGTACTAGAAAAAGGACAACTATTTTATCATTGATTTATGTTATCACATTTTACTACGTGCCTTGCAAATGCCTGAGCTGTAGTACATCAGGGTTACTCATTGCCAGCTGTAGGGCTGGGGTGGGCAACAAAATGGGCTGTCAAATGTATTGATGCAGATAGAGGTGTATCATCATCTAGCTCCTATGTACTGAAACACTTCCATAGATTAGAGAGGGCACTTTAGAGCCACATGTGTATTTGGTTTGGCTAGCTGTCATCCTGATGCAAGATTGTTAGCAGTGAACCAAATAAACAGTAGTGGGATTTTCTTTACTGAAAAAGAAAGGATAGGAGGAAAAATTTAGTTTTGATTATTCAGGAGAATTCTGACAGAGAGGTTTTGATAGGGAGTATCTAACAATAACAGAACTGAGGTGACTTCAGAATGGATTACACTTGATTGGGTTTTCAGTTTATTCTGTTTGATCCAGTTTGATTTGGTTGTCTTGTATATTTAAATAGAAACACTTAAGTATTTCTGGAGTGTCTGGCCCTCACAAAGACCTCTCATTCTTATGCCTCTGAAAAATTGTGAGTGAAATTTTACCTTTTAAAATTGTGTTTGTGAATAGGCTATGCAGAATATAGTATTTAATTACAGCATATTCTGGTTTAAAAGTAAATTTGTCTCTTTTGCATAAAATATATTCCTCAAGTTACATGTAGCATTTCAGAGAATATTTTTTTCCACAGTTTTGTAAAATGTTTCCAGTGGTTTGTGTTTTGCTGTGAAGTTAATTATCATGCTTTAGGGGCTCCTTCATTTGTCAGAAGTAAACGAACTCAGCTTTAGTGTATTGGTGTCACTGGCAGCAGTCACACTCTGGTTTGATGTGTATAAGGAAAAGTAAATTTTGCCCCTGCTGTGAGGATGCAGTACTGTGGTTTAAACTGCTCAGCATCTGTCTGCCTTAAAAACTCTGTAGCTCTGATGAAAAATTCTCCTTGGCATCTCATTTCTGTTCATGATCACAATGCTTAAGTTCTTACCTAATTTGTTCAGTTCACTGATTCAACACTGCAAACATTTGGATTCTGTTGCATCTTTTGCATCACCAAAAATTACTTTTACTCAATTCTCTCTATTTCTGTACAGTTTTGGCTCAGGGTATAAATTTTGTTATAGTCTAATTTTAGATAATTTGGGAAGTTGGAGTTAAGGAGAACTTCTGGATGTTTTTCTTACTTCGTGTTCTCCTTGTGACTGGTTTTCAGGTGATCTGTGACAGTATCTTCCAAAGCTGCCCACTCTGGATGGCTGATCTGAAGCTATGCATAGGCTGAAGTTAAGCCTTTAAAACTGTGTTCATGGAGATGTTACTTCTTACTTGCCTCTTGCAACTAATACAATCACAGTTTAAATGCAGACTGCATCAAGCAAGAGCTATGAAGGGGCAGAATTCTTCTGTAAAGGAATACAGTTGTCCACCTTTACACTATTTTTTGACTGTTGTGAATAATACTCTTACTGAAGTGGCCTAAGAAAGAGGATTTTAATATAGTAGTATTCATGTACAGGCTGATTTAACTGTAGTTTGTTTGTGGTCCTTCCCTTGATTGGTTAATACTTATTTCTGGTTTCTGTTCTGCCAAGCTGTGTGTCTGCAATTCCTTTCTTTAAGCTGTATGAATACTCAGTAATATTAGTCAGTTTGAGAAATGATTTGGTGAGAAGTGGTGTTAAAGTGTAGTCATCATCCATGAGTTTCCAAGTTAGTGTGTGGTGATTGGCAAAACATGTTAGAGCTGCTTAGTTCACCCATGACTTCCTTATCTCCCATATAGCCTACATCACCCCAGGGTGTCCATCAGGTGGTTTTGCCTCCAAGTTATCAGCTCCTTAGATGAGGTAAGGGTTCATAGACATCTCAATATATTTAGTTGTCCCTATTTAGAAAGGTATCTCTAATAGTGTTTCTACTTTCAAAGAGGAGTGGCTGGCTGGCTGGCTTTTAAATGGCTGCCTAGCTTGCTGAGCATTCCCAGTCCTTCACTGATTTAAGTTTTTTCTGTTGTATTCCCTGATTTCAGTATCAGTGTTGTAGTATAATTTTATATACTATAATTGCAGTGTATTGTCAAATTGTCATCAGATGACTTCCTTCCAACTGACATTATCTTCTACTTGGAATATTCCTTACCCTTAGGTCACTGTCTGCCACAGAGTTGCACATAAAGTTCCCATCAGTTCCAGCAGGACTTGTGGATGCAAAATGGTAGGGTAAACTTTTGGCAGAATATTACAGCAGCCTGGTGCAATAAAGCTGGTTTCATTTGAATCCTCTCTTTTCGGGGTGTTTCTGTTTGGCCAAAATCACTTACTCAAAGCTGAGCTGTGGCACATTTGTTCTCCACTGGGAAGTATGCTTCTGTTAAATAATATTTTTATGAGATTGTATTTATGGAAACGGAAAGAAATGTCATGAAGCTAGTTTTGTTGCACTTTTCTAAGGCTTTTGTAACTTAGAGTTCTAGAATATGAACCAGTTGTTTGGGGAAGTCAAGGCTTAAACCTACTCTGCCCCAGCATAGCAGTGTATTATGTGCATTTTCATTCTAGTGATAGATGTATTATTTTAATTGCATGTAACTAGTGTATTTATATGGTAGTTAAGAAGCCCAGTGGACATTTCCTGCTTCAGAGGAGCCATTGGCAGTCCTGGTTCCACAGTTCATGAACTGACCTGTTTTGACAGTAGACTGCATTTGCAATAATGGAATAGTCAATTTTTGTTTCTGACCTCGAGTTCAACAAATGGGGAGAAAGAGGATTTTTTTTTTTCTCCTTCCATTGTTGAAATTTCTCTGGAGGCTTTTACTGGTTTCCAATTATTGCTTAGGCTCAATTAGGATGATTACTTGGGAATCAGTTCAGTGAAGAGGGCACAAGTACATAGAACATACTCAAGTAATTCATCCTTGAGACTTACATTTCAGTTGTTAGAAACTTTTGGTTTCACATGTATTGTAAAGTCAATTTTACTATTTTTGAGTAGCACTTTTATACATATCTGAAGGGGGTTTTTTTTGAGCAGAAATGTTTGGGTTTGTTGTTTTTTTTTCTGTATGTTATCTAATGGTAAGAAAGTATAACACTACTAAGCAAAGCATAGACTAGCTAGCCTCCAGACTGTTAAGTTCACTTTAGGTCAGTAATGATCAAGAGTTGTTCAATGTTTATGAAATAAATCAGTGATCCCATTTGATATTGGACAGCTCTCCAGATCAAAGTCAGAAGGGCATTAATTGGTACCCTCCAGCTCTTGGATGAGGGTACTTTCAGTTCAGGTGTGAGGCAGAATTGACAGAACAGTGTGATGAATTTTGGACTTCATGAAAGAACAGAATTGTATTGATGTCTCAGTCTAACTTCAGAGCTCTCTATTGGATAAAGACTAACCTTGTTTGAGATGACACTGCAGCCAATAATAGTATGTCCTAAATAGCTAATTTAAAGCTCATTTTTTTCCATAGCCTTTGAAGATGATGTAAACCTAGTGATTCTTAAAAGCTCTTCTTCTTCATCCAGCTATTTCTGATTTGTATCAGTTTTATACTCCCTTGAAAACATAACTGTTAGACTGACCCAGCAGTATATGTATGGGTTTAGTAATTCTTATGAATAACAAGCACTTTCCTTTTTCCAGAACCCTTTCAAATGGTTTACACACACACATTGCCCTAAACAGAGAGGTTTTGCATAAATGTACATATATGCTCACACACACATCTGTACATGCCTGTATACATCCATGGACCTCTGGGGGTTCTTAATAAAACTGACCATGGTTCAAGAAGTGCTTGTGTCTTGAATATTTAGGATGGTGTATTAGTGTATATATTTAAAAGATAAGGAGGAAAAAACCATTTTGCTTCTAGTCAGAGCTGAGATACAGGTTTGAGAAAAAATTGGAAGTATGTTCAAATTGTGTTTCACCCTGTTTCTGATTTGAAAGGCACAAGCTGTTAATCATTGGAACTTAAAAGGTCAGCAAGTATATTTCAAGCTAAACCTTTTGGAGGACCAATATGCTTTTAGTTTGCAAAAGGACCACTAAAGATCTGGGCATTTACTTTCTCCATAATGTATTCTGTATGAGTATTTAGTATGTATGCCTTCAATTTGCCGTTGTTGCCATGTTTTCTTCTTAATTATTCATGAAATAAAGATTGCAAATAGCAAAATGTGTGCTTATGTTTTCTTGAGTGAATACACTCCAAGAGGGAATATTTTAACACTATTTCTGGCACTGTGGTTTTTCAGGAGTAAATGCTACAGGAAGTATTTTGAGGAGGTTTCTACACTATGGATGAGAAGTGATTTTTTTGGAAGGCATGTCTCTTGGTATACCAGCATTCTTTAAGGTACCTACCCCTAGAGGGTTTGAAATGATAAGATGGCAAATACCTTAGATAAGAGGTACATATTTAAGGCATCTGCTTAGCCTGTATTGTCCTAGTCTTATATATGAGTAACAGAGAAAGGGAATTACAGAAATATGTTCAGTTTAGGCAACTTCTGTAATGTATTACAGGATTAGAATTATTTAAGTGTTACTAAACCTGACCCAAGTAAGGCAATGCATGTGTGTGTGCTCACTCACTCGCTCTAAAGGAATTGGGCTGGGGAGGGATTGGGGACTTACTCTCTAGAACAGTTCAGCATATTTAAAGCAGATGCCTAAAAATAAAATTTCCAGATGAAAATAAAGACTAGAACACCTTGAGTCTGATGTAGTCTCAGCCATTGTGGATGGTAACTGTTTCCAAGTGTTTGAGAGCTTAAATTTCAAGTGCTTTGAAATAAATTGGATCCAAAAGTTTGATTTGGGTGCCTATTTATTGCAAATATTGTTCTTAAATGCACTGAGTAGTATAAGTATTTTAATTCTACCGGTTTCTTATGTAATTTTTTTGAGATTTTGTGTGACTCTTCAGCAATCCAGAAAAGTCTTTGTATCAGTAATATTATTCTGCAAGAAAACATCTCATACCTTTCTTGAGGTGAAATACTCTCTCTGAATATGAGTGCTTTAAGAAAACGTCTTAGTTCTCAAAATGAATTTATATCCTACTTTTAAGCATGAATCTTCTGTTTTCATACTTAGTAAAAGTTTTAGAAGTGTAGTATAGTAAACATGTCAGAAAATAGATGTTTTTCTTTTCTGTAGCAAGTGCAGTAGAGCATTGCAGCAGTGCCTTGTACTCCTGCAGTTGGCAATCTGAAGGTCAAGACAGAAGCAGCAAGCCACACAAAGGCCAGGCCTGAGGTATGCTAAAGCAGTAGTGTCTGCACAAGCTGTAGAGCTGCAGTGTTTCTTTCTCATATGCACTGAAATAATAGTCCCTAACCGATTTTTTTGTGTGTGTGGATTGTCTTCCAAGGTATCCCTAGAGAATTTTGTTAAAAATGTGAAGCTTACCTTCATAAGTGTGTTTAAGTTAGGTATAATAAAACCAGTTAAATAATTCTGAAGGTCTTACTGTAATGAAAAACTGCAGCTATATGGAGTAGTAAAATAAAAACCTCAGAAGCAACAGCAATATAACATTCCATTGTATTAAATCACAGAAGTTTATATTGGAGTTATGATCGTTCTGCAGTTAAGTTCTGTGTAGGAACTAGGTTAGCATTACACAACTTTCTGCTAAAATTCTTATCATAAAGAGTTTCACAATTGCTTTAATCAACAGAAGTGACTTTGATTATATCCTTTATGTTGCCAGGAGCTGTGTGTAGTTCCGCAAAGTGCATAAACAAGAGGAGCTCATGAAAATGTAAGTTCTTCCCACTCGAAATTCTTTTAAAGCAGGGACCCTAACCTATCATAAAAAGTTTACTCCCTTCTCCAGTGGAAAGTTAGTAGCAGCCAACAACTCTTGTTAGGACTTTTGAAAAACCCAAAATGTTAAATTCTGTGCCTGTCACATTGTTCACCCTCTTAGCTCCCTCACTGATTGTTCTGTCTCTGAGGGTTTTTTCAGCACCATCTTTCCATAGGTCCAGCATCTGTGTTCTCTTTTCTTAAACTGGTATGTTTTCTCTTGCATCCTCAATACTAATGGTTGAGTGAGGTACAGAATTCTTTGAATGTGCTCAAGAAATAGTAATTGTATTGTGGAAATCTCCCAATACCTACTGTATGAATTACTGCTTGATGCTGCAACCCAACACCTTAAAGGGAGAAGATAACTAATTATCTGTTCCTGGCAGCTCAAGATTAGAAGAGCACTTATGTCTAATTAAATTTACTAGCTTCATTAGAAAAGTTGCTTTGAAACTTCTCCCATGCAAGTCTCTGTTTAGAAAAAAATTGTTTATGAATTTAAAAATAAAGTAGATAAGGGACTGATGCCATCAGTCTGAATCCAAGTTAAGACTTGCACCAGTCTTTGTATGCCATTGCTCTCTATATCACCATGGTTTAACTGAACTCTGTTTGTAGAACTGAATTTCTGTCTATGAAAAAGTATGATGAAAAACTACAATGTTGATTTCTTTTCTTAGATGTTCTTTGCCCTTCAGGATTTTCAGTTCTTTGGAACCTCCTCGGTCTCGTTAGGAAAATGGGGTTGAACACAGTAGTGTCTTATCACAGTGTTTTTTACTGCTAGACATTTGCATTGATTATAGTGTGAGGAAATATTTGTCCTTCTTTCCAGTGCTGTACATAGACTCTCTTGTTTATGCTTCCTTTTCTTAAATCATTTTAGGCTCTTTCCTCAAGCCAGAAGCCTAAAAGTTAAGCTCTTAAAAATGAAAGAAACTTGAGCAGGAGACATAACAGTCTGGAGACAACTTCACTGAGCTGTTGACAATATCATATTTTTCAAAAATAAATATCCCACAGAGCACCAAAATGCCAGTGTGTTACATTAACTCTGCCTGTCTCTGTGGGGCCACATTCAGAGTCCATCAGCTGCAGTGCATGTAACCAGTGCTACAGCTTGAAAAAGAAAATCACAGCACTGGGGATATGATCCTGAGGGGTGCTGAGTAGCAGCAGTGTTGCAGCTCAGGAGCAGTTAGGTGTTCAGTCCTTCTGAAATCTCTTTCCCCAGAATGTCTTATCTAACAAAATAATATATCTAGACTGTTGTCCCAGCAGGGAAGAAGCATGGTGGGAAGGGATGCCACAGTTTTTCTCTTGGCCAGAGGAACGGATGCTGTACAGGCATTGGAACAGGGTGCTAAAGCACTAGCTTAACTTCATAAACCTAGGCAGTGCCATCATTTTGCACCAGTGTTTCCTGCACACACTATTCCCTAGCAGGGTGTGGTGGGGAGCAGGAGCAGTAGCTACTTTTTGTCTCCCAATTTGTGTTTTGACAGAGTTTGGTTAGTTATGTACAATGTGTATTTTGTCAAGTTAAATAAGAGTTGCCCTCTTGTTGCTCCTTGGAATAAAATAAGAATAGTGTAAGTGAAGAAGAATCATCTACTTCTTCTACTGTGCCTTGCAATTCCAACAGTTCATTTATTGTATGAAGGTAACTTCTATATATTACTATTATAGAAAATAAGTAGCTGTTGCTCTGCAGCTCCCACATGATGATTCATGCTACCAGTTTTTCTTCTATTAATAGTATACAGAGAATGCTTAAATTTAGATTGAACTCCATCTCCTAGCCTGTCATGCTGGATAGCATTTGGAGAAGTGAAGCCACAGTCTGTTTGGGCAGTGCCTTTTACAGAGACTAATCCAACTCTCCACATGGAATTACTGAAAAATCTTCTTTTGTTCCTGACCAAAGTGCAAATGGCAGAATTTAAACAGTGTTGGTGAATGCTTTGCATCTCTCTGTAAGCACAAATCTTGACTTGACTTTAGCTTGTTTTCCCTAAGCCTAGGTAAAAATTGAACTCCTTTTATGATGGAATTGAACAATTTGTGAGAAGTCTTTGGTCATTGACACAGAGGAGTATCCTTCATTATGTCGTTAGACATGGGCTTTTCCAGCAACATTTTGCAGACAACTTTGTTAAAGGCTTGAAGTGTGAGTTTTTATTTACTTTGCTCCCCTCTGTTTGGATGAAGCATTTCAGGGCTTATTCTGCACAGTTTTTCTAGAGTTTACTAGTTAGGCTCTGTTGCTACATCTGAGAAGTGCAAATAGTCTCATCTCACTGCTCCCAGCTGCCCAAAATTCAGAAGTTTGGCCTGTTCAGTTAGGAGACAGTATACAGGATGTAACTGCAACTCTGCTTTTCAGGAATGAGAAAGCCCTTCTTGGCTGTACACAGGGGAATCAGAAGACTTAATCTCTGTCCTTGGAGTCCTGGACTTCTTTCAGCTCACAGCCTGAGCCAGCAGCCAGCTCTAAGCATGTGGCAGTACGTTCCCCATGGCTGCTGAGGCTGCTGGAATCTGGTTTGTTTCCAGATAGTTTCAGCCTACCTCTTCATGTAGTCCCTTCTCACAGTGTATCTGGCCACAGCAGTTGTAGTAATGCTGTTTTTTCCTTCATGAGTGACTGAGAAGGGAAAGGAAGTTAGCGTTCTCTTGTACTGCTGCCCCTCCATACATTATAAAACCAGAGAAAAAGTATGGAAGCTAATTGTATTCCTTATTGTCAGTTTACTGTCATTTGTTGGCCAGAGGTAAGGGAGGGCTTAAGTAGAAATATCTACAAGGATAATACACAATGAGTATGTACAACAAGAAATGTAATCTGAAGACAGTGCAGTCCTGATGCTTGACAGGGACAATAGCATAAAAATAATAGAAAACCAATTAATTCCTTAATTCAAAAGCAAGGCAACAGATCTATTCAGATCTTACTGTAGTAATGAAAGCTATCGTATCCAACTGCTAAACAGGACATAAACCAGCAGCTGCTCATTATAAACACATTTACTTGTGCAGAAGTGAGAAATGAGCATGCAAAAGTAATAGAGGATCTGGCTCAGTTGCTCTGGGAGGTGTTAATATTGATTTTTGAACATCTGGAAACACTGCAGAATTCCGAGCTGCCCAGAGAGAATCAGTAGGTGACAATGGGGATACACCATCCAAACTGCAGTGACCAGTGAGGGAAGGAACCAGTGGTTGGATGGTTTTGGTAGTGGTATCAGAATGCTTTTATGGAAAAATAAGTGTTTTCTAAGAAACATTAGAAGCTTGTCAGGGTGCCATTGTCAGCCAGCCCTGTGAAAGCACTTGGACATTTGCTTTGGATCTTCTGTGACTTACTGGTTTAGAACAAAATCTACATAGTCTACATCAAAGAATCTTAAACCTGATTAGCTGCAAAAATCAAAGAAGAGTTAGAACTGGGAAAGGAAACATCCAGTGAAGCATTTCTGGGGTCCTTCAAAGATAATGTTGATCAACATCTGTGACTCAGGAAACTTGTAAGATGATGTGTTGAGGATGGGACGGTTGGAAGAAACCAGCCTGAACAGCTTAGTACAGGGAGCTGACTGCAACAACTTTGTTTTTAATGTATTCAGGAACAAAATCGTATTTAGAAATGGCATCCCTGCTCCTTGGAAGTATTTTGATTCCCAGCTTTCATTGATTTCAGTGAGAGAGAGTAATTCGGATGTCTCTGAGGGTCTGGGTCAGAGAAGAGAGGCAACCTCTACGGTGTAGGAAACACTACCCTGGAAAGGAGCAATACTGAACAACCACCGCGGATCCTGGCAGACAGCTGACTGCCACAGCATGATACTTGCCCCTCTCGTTCAAATACAGTTGCAGAGCATAAAATTTCATGGGAGTATCAGCTAGGAGTGGGAAAACACTACCTCTTGTCCAGGGTTAAAGTGAGACTGTTACACAAACTGTGCCCAGTTCTACTATCAGCATGTTTCAAAGAGCTCTGGCAAACCTTATGTAGGCAGGCAACGGTTCTAAATTTATCAGTGTTGCAGCATGTTTTGGTGAGGCTCCTAAATATCTCAGTCGCCCATTTTTGCTTTTTCTCTTGACTTGGCTAGTCAGTATATGTGGTTTTTAATCATTACATGCTAGTGTGTGGTAGATTACTTCAGCCTTTTCTGTAACTTCCTGGGAAACACAACTTTGTTTTTTCTCTCCCTGCAGGATTCCCATTGTGTTTGGAGCAACACCACTCCAAGTCCCAGCTGTGGGGCTGAAGCAGCCTGAGTATCAGCCTGCCTTCCAGTCGGGGGTAAGAGGAGAGGGGAGGGCAGCACAGGTGCCAAATGCTGCTACTGCTGCTGAATTTTTAGTGCCTAGATGTTCACAGGTTTTGAGATTGGTGCTCAAGTGGCTGGTGCCAGTGCTGCTAATTCTTTCCTACTGTCTTTGTACACTGAAAAAGCTTACAGCATGGTTCCTGCTCTTGGTGCCAGAGCAGGCTGGCTAAGCCAGCTGCCTGCAGGGCAGGGTAATGTGCATACACTCCTGGCAGGTGTGGTGTGGGCAAAGCATCTATGGGATTGGGAACCCTGAGATAAGAACTCTTGTAGCATGGCTGTGGCAGTCCCCTGCACAGGGAGGCCTGGGCTGGCTGTCCTTGAAATGAATTGCTTGCCACAGGCTCCGATCTGCCATGGAGCTGGTGGGAAGTGTGGAGTCACAGTGGTGGTTTCTCCTGTTCGTAGTGTCCAACCAATAGACTCTTGCAGATAAATTACTTGCTAAGAAGTAAAGTTGAAAAAAATAGAAATGACAAAAACGTAGAAGATATCCACAAAGAGCAATGGGTTCACATTCTTGAGAAGTTCTCTCCCTGCTTCAGAATTGCAGGGAGATGAGTCATGGTTGTTCCCCAAGTCTGCTGCTGCAGAGGAACAGGAGATGGCTGGGGACATGCACGGCCCCAAGGGGCACGGCCAGCACGGGCCTAACTCCGGCCAGGAAGTACGTTTGTGTGCTCTGGTGGGATCCACAAGCACCTACTTAGTAGGAATCGTGAAACTGCTGTAAAATATTTAGTATCTTTACTGAGAACTCTGAAACACTTCCAGAGCAGTAAGACAGAGGGTTTCCTTCCCACTGGCAGTGGTGACCATTAAGCAGAGAAGAGAATGTGTGTACTCCTCTCTGTCATGCAGCTTGTAAGGACATCTCCACACTGTGCCTTTTGGTACAGCTGTTAGGCTTAAACTCGCGGGTGAGTTTTCCAGCCTGGAAAGAAGTAGATGCTGAGAACAATGTATGGAGAAAGCCTTTCCTTTTCCTTTCCTTTCCCACTGTCATTGTATGCAGATCAAGCACCGTAAAAGCCCGTTTCTGTCACTCGCAGGTCCCTCAAGACAAGAGCTGAGCTTCTTGCAGTAAGTGGCCATCTCTCCTTCAGACTCTTTGCGAGATGCCGCTCCGTGCTGACCGTGTTGGTGCAGAGCCCGCCGGTGCCCACNGAGTGGAGCGGCGGCCCGAGGGCAGGTGGGTGATGCCGGCGTGGCAGCGGCTTGGGCTGCGCGGTGAGGGGCGGTGGGTGCCCGGTGTGCGGCTCTCGGGGCGGAGCGGGACCTCCTGGCCGGGGCGGGCTGCGGGTCTCGCCTCGCTGCCTCCTCCCGCCTGGGCGGTGCGGGCGGCCCCAGCGCCCCGCTGGTGCATCCCGAGCTCGGCGGTCGCCGGTCCTGGGAGCCGCCGTGGGCAGCTCAACTTCCCTGCCGGTGTTGGCGGCAGTCCCGGTCCCTCTCCTGCCTCTCCCGCGAGTTTTAAAAGCGGGCGCCGACTACCTTCTCGGTACTGCCTAGCCCCTGCCCCAAGACGGGGGAAGATTATTTTGCTGTGCTACCGCCTTCCACTGCCCCGGCTCGGATGGTTTTTCTGCCGTGCAGCCGGTGCTCGTCACACCGTGCTGATTCCCAACTGTCAGTCCTCCGACACACCCCCACGTTCCGAAATGTTTGCTCCACGGATCTTCCTTCAACCAAGTGCTGGACTTTGTTCCCCAGCACCCAGCCCTCTTCCTAGCCCTTCAGCTGCTATTTGTGCTTGTGCTTGACGATAAAATAGCTATTCCATCGGAGCACCCAGCATCCTGTAAACTTCTCCTTGGTGTTAACAAAGGAGATTTTCACGCACTTTGCAGTCACTTTGCTGTGGGGAAAAGGGCAGGGACTGAAGAGATGGCATTAAACATGTGCTCAACCTCATCCCATTCCTTGCCTGTAGAAGCCCCTACCCTGCCTCCTCTGTGCCAAGCGACTGAACTGGTTGTTCAGCCATGTCCCTCCTGCTGTGCTTGGGACCTCTCAGCCTTAGTACCCAGCGAGTGTGAGTGGAGCTGTGAGTCACAGAAGGACCTAGTATCTCTGTGCTGGGGGGAAAGGGCAAATGAGGGAAAAGGGAACATGCAGGAGGGTGCTGACTATCTCTAGAGGTGTTTGGGAGGATGTGTGAGAAGACTTTCTGGTCAGGGCTCTGGGGCCCTGCTGGAGTGACCTGTCCTAGTGGAGGTGCAGGCAGCAGGTGCAGTCCCACTGTGTGTTTGTGTTAGAGTGTGCTTCCCTCACAGGGGATGCTCCTGAGAGGAGATTTCTGTGTGGTCTAAGAGTTACACAGAAGCACCACAGATGTTTTAATGCTTTTTAATGTCCTGGTGCAATATGAGCTTTGGGTAATTTTCCAATGCAGAAATATTGCAAGCTTTGTTACAGCTTGAAAGTACTGAAGGTGGTGGAGCATGCTCTTCAAAACTGCCCACAGAGGAGAGAGACAGGAAGGGTTAAGTTAAAGAGAACAGCATGACTCACTTGGTAAATAGCAGTTAATAGAATTGCTGTAACTACTTAAAATTATTTTCCTAAGCAGATGGTCAACTATTAGATAACTCAATCTTTGGATGTATTTGTTTTCAGGTTTCTCATCAAGCCTGTAAGTATCAGACCTGTGTAACTCAAGAACTGTAGTAATTGATAAATTCGTTCTTCTGCAGGAGAGAAACTAACAGAGAGAAAGAAAGTATGGCCATCTCCTGGAGTTAGAGAGACACCCCCAGAGCATACTGGTCAAGAGAAGTACAAAAAGATTAGATAAAGTGATCAATGAGGCTGTGAGAAGTATTTCAATTGAATTAGATCTGTGGAAGAAATACCTTATTTCGAATCTCAATAAAAAAGTCAATATAAATGCAATCAGATCACAAAAATACTATGAAAATGAAATCCTGTCTAATGTGGCAAATGTGGATTAAATTCTAAATTAACCAGGAAAGCTATGAGCCTCTGAATTTGTAGAGAAAACATGTGGGTACAAACTGCAAACATCGATGTGTCTATAGAAAATAAAAANACCGCGTCTGCTTGCTTGGTCCTAGGCAGCGGCTCCTGCGGCCGCGAGAACCGGCGGGCTCGCCGCCCGCGCCCCGCTGGGGCAGCGGCTGAGGCCGGGAGCCTGCGGGGGTCGCCGCCCCGCCGCGGGCCGTCCCCNTTAAAAGCGGGCGCCGACTACCTTCTCGGTACTGCCTAGCCCCTGCCCCAAGACGGGGGAAGATTATTTTGCTGTGCTACCGCCTTCCACTGCCCCGGCTCGGATGGTTTTTCTGCCGTGCAGCCGGTGCTCGTCACACCGTGCTGATTCCCAACTGTCAGTCCTCCGACACACCCCCACGTTCCGAAATGTTTGCTCCACGGATCTTCCTTCAACCAAGTGCTGGACTTTGTTCCCCAGCACCCAGCCCTCTTCCTAGCCCTTCAGCTGCTATTTGTGCTTGTGCTTGACGATAAAATAGCTATTCCATCGGAGCACCCAGCATCCTGTAAACTTCTCCTTGGTGTTAACAAAGGAGATTTTCACGCACTTTGCAGTCACTTTGCTGTGGGGAAAAGGGCAGGGACTGAAGAGATGGCATTAAACATGTGCTCAACCTTATCCCATTCCCTGCCTGTAGAAGCCCCTACCCTGCCTCCTCTGTGCCAAGCGACTGAACTGGTTGTTCAGCCATGTCCCTCCTGCTGTGCTTGGGACCTCTCAGCCTTAGTACCCAGCGAGTGTGAGTGGAGCTGCGAGTCACAGAAGGACCTAGTATCTCTGTGCTGGGGGGAAAGGGCAAATGAGGGAAAAGGGAACATGCAGGAGGGTGCTGACTATCTCTAGAGGTGTTTGGGAGGATGTGTGAGAAGACTTTCTGGTCAGGGCTCTGGGGCCCTGCTGGAGTGACCTGTCCTAGTGGAGGTGCAGGCAGCAGGTGCAGTCCCACTGTGTGTTTGTGTTAGAGTGTGCTTCCCTCACAGGGGATGCTCCTGAGAGGAGATTTCTGTGTGGTCTAAGAGTTACACAGAAGCACCACAGATGTTTTAATGCTTTTTAATGTCCTGGTGCAATATGAGCTTTGGGTAATTTTCCAATGCAGAAATATTGCAAGCTTTGTTACAGCTTGAAAGTACTGAAGGTGGTGGAGCATGCTCTTCAAAACTGCCCACAGAGGAGAGAGACAGGAAGGGTTAAGTTAAAGAGAACAGCATGACTCACTTGGTAAATAGCAGTTAATAGAATTGCTGTAACTACTTAAAATTATTTTCCTAAGCAGATGGTCAACTATTAGATAACTCAATCTTTGGATGTATTTGTTTTCAGGTTTCTCATCAAGCCTGTATGTATCAGACCTGTGTAACTCAAGAACTGTAGTAATTGATAAATTCGTTCTTCTGCAGGAGAGAAACTAACAGAGAGAAAGAAAGTATGGCCATCTCCTGGAGTTAGAGAGACACCCCCAGAGCATACTGGTCAAGAGAAGTACAAAAAGATTAGATAAAGTGATCAATGAGGCTGTGAGAAGTATTTCAATTGAATTAGATCTGTGGAAGAAATACCTTATTTCGAATCTCAATAAAAAAGTCAATATAAATGCAATCAGATCACAAAAATACTATGAAAATGAAATCCTGTCTAATGTGGCAAATGTGGATTAAATTCTAAATTAACCAGGAAAGCTATGAGCCTCTGAATTTGTAGAGAAAACATGTGGGTACAAACTGCAAACATCGATGTGTCTATAGAAAATAAAAATGACCTATTCCAAGGTGTGAAAAAAAAAAAAAAGGCAAACAGGTCTTGTTTTTAATGCTGTTGAGGTGATAAATTTGCAATTTGCACATGTACATAAACTGTCTCTCTTTCCATAAGTATTTTTATACATAAAAAAAATAGAATCAGCATCATCCTGTGCCAGGTCAGGGGAAGTCAGTCCAGTAATGATGTTTTCAGCCTCTGTCCTTCTGTCAGTGGGTGCAAAAGGCACTAAAGATCTGAGCTGAAAAGCCTCCTGCCAGGTCTCCTGTGTTTGCATTTCTATTTTTGCTGATATTGTAATAGATGTTTCCATAAGGGCTGCTGGCACTACTGCGTTTGGATGTAATCAACTTTTGAAAGCTATTCATCTTTTTTGTTTAATCTTCAATAATGGATTTTATGTAGAGCCATGTGGTTAAGCCCTCTTAAGAACTACTGGGAAAAGCTCAGTCCAGCAGGAGGTTTGGAGGGACTGTTGTGGATCGTCACTCTTCCTTCTCTGAAGGGTCTGGGCTGGCTGGCCAAGTGCATCCCCTTCCATCTTGAGCCTGGCAGCTTTTCCATTTGGTGCAGAGGGAAAACCTCCCCCTTTACCACTTCCTTTCTGCCTAGGTGACTGATGGCTGTATGAGTTCTCATCTATACAGGATGTTTAAGGCTTCACAGATTTTCCACCTAAACACATTTTTTTTCACTATACTTCAGCTCTTTGCTTTGGTTTGACATTTCCACCCACATTTTTACATGTGAGATGGGACGAGACATAGTGTGGCTAAGCTCTGCCTAAGAGTTTTACACAGCTGTGTGTGAGGTATTTTCCATCCAAGGCTGATAATCAGCATCTCTCTTGGTGTCCTGCAAAGTTTGTCCTTGTCTTCAGCTTGAACAGACAAGCTTTTCTTGTTTATTCTCTCCATCTGATCTGGGTGGTGAACAAGTCTCTAGGTCCTTCTTTCTTGAATTACTCCCTTTCATCAGGGTCTGGTATTTAGGAGCAGAAGGCTTGGTTGCCTCATGGATCACCTTCAGGTTTTGCATCAGTGCACCCGAAAGGCCTTGGTGAAGCTACTTGAACACAACAGCACCAGTTCCTTGCCTCTATGCTCATTTTAAAAAGGCAGAGAAAGTTGCCTACTTAATGAGTTGATTGTGTAGCTGAATATTGAGGGAGGAATACGTTAGGAGTAAAGAACTGGCAGCATTCTGCCTTGGGAGGGCAAGAGAACCTAGGCAGATACAGAGAAGGTGTTTTAATCTCTGAAGGGTTTAGTTTCCTCTAAAGAACTGGAGGATGCCTCTCCCCTCACAAAGGCTGCATCTGTGTCAGGAATAATTATTGCTTGTGTTGCACTTTTTCCCCCCTGAAGTAAATCTGCAGATCAGAATGGACAGATGGCACTTACAACTCTCAATTGTAGGAAATATCCTCACGAGGTGCTTCGAGGTCACCTAATCCATGCCTCTGCCCAAAGGCAGGATCAGCTCTGCTTTTGCCAGTCCTGACAGCTATTTCTCTGTCCTGCACCTAAAGACCTGCACTGGACACTTCTTACATTCCTGGTGTGCAGGAAACACTCTGATGTCTAGCTTAAACATCCTTCCTTATCCTGACCACAGTGGGCAACCCACAAAAGATCAGCAAGGAGTATTTAGAAGTGCTTCAGCAAATGCAGGTATTTGGTGAATGTGAGTGATTTACAGGTGTGATCTCTTTTGCTCCTCAACCTGTGTTCTGTAAGGAGCCAATCATACAAAAACTGGTGACCTTGTGCCTTGTACAGCTGGAGATCTGCAGCAGCAAGGGAGGGATGGGGTAGGTTATGCTGTAGGCTGTGCTACAGCTCCTCGTGGTGATGCAATTGCAAAGTTAGGATCAGGTTTTTTTGGATACACACACAGTGATGAGGTTATGAAAAGAGCTGAAGAGCCACTAAGTGTTAGGAGAGTTCAGAGAAAAACCAAATGCAGCAAAATGGCTTCTGTAAAACTTGGATGTTCAGGGTGATCACTGCTGTTAGGCAAAAGCCTTAACAGCACTGCAGCATGTGTTTGAGTGCAAGCTTTGTCCCTTCCTGTTCAGGACGCCTGGGGCTTGATATGGGTGCTATAAACAGCCTTGTAGTGCTATGTGAGACATCCTGATGCAGCTGGCAGAGGATGGGACAGGACCTGAGGGAGACACATGCCTTTCTGAAGTGACAGCAGAGGCTCAGGTGATAGCTTAGGGCACTTTAGATCTCACTACTCACTTGTATTTAAGCAACTAACTCAAACCTTATCAGTTTAGTTTATGGCATGTTCTGGAGAAAGGATGATTGTCATCATTGGGCCTGTTTGTTGATCATTAAAAACAAAAATTAGCAGGTAGCATAGAATACAGTATTTCTTATGTAAAGAATATGCAAATACCATCATAGAAGATACACAAGAGCAGGAGTACTGGAGCCTCCTTGCCCACAAAGCAGAAGTAAATCTAGTGCCAGGAAGGCCACACTTGAAATTTTATGTATGTTTTGGGGCTCTTGCTGATGTTTTTTTGATTTTGATTTTTCGGAAAGTTACACATTTCAAGCCCAAATTGAATAAGTAATTTGTTACAACTACAAATGCAGCAGTGGAAGGCAGGGTTTGAAAAGAAATGACAGGTACAAGACAAATTGTATTTATCTTAGATGATAAGTCAGGGGTTGCATGCAGTAGGTTTATCACTATCTGACAGGTAACAAGATAACATCCAGGTGTTAGGTAGGGATGTGGAAAGACCTGAAGCAGGAATAAAGAACACTTCACATAGCATTTTTAGGGAACATTTGCAAACAATGCATCTGAGACAATGGAGAAGCTAGCGGGGAGTGCAACTTCTTGCAGGGATGGTTTGAGCCAGGGACAGGGGGAGGGAAAGGCATACAGAGGATGAGGGAATCTTCCTGTCCCTCTCTGATACAAGGAGAGGAAAGGGGGGTTTTCCTGAAGCTTTGGAGACGTGACAAATGACATGCTGGGCTCCTGCCTCTATGTTGATTAGCATTTGTGATTGCACTCAAATCCAGGGTGGAAGGCACTCAGGAATTCTCAGGAGGCCTCTAGTGCTTGCAGATTGGGGCTGTTCTATCTGCCGGCTAGCTGAGATACAGCGTTTTCTGTCTCCCTGTCCCCAGTGTTTATCCCAGGTGATACAACAGCACTTGTGGGTCCTTGTTCAGCAGCTCTTCAAGGAAGGCAAGAGAGGGACTGTTTGCTGGTGGAGCCATTCGAAGCTCAGCTGAACCTGAGCCACCGTCTGCTGGGGGTCATGTCTGCATATCTCCCTGAGCAGAGTCCCTCGGGCCTTTGAGTGAGTAATGCTCTTGAACAGAGGGAAGGGTAATTTGGTCTCATTCTGTTCTTTTAATGCGTCCCTTTGGGAGTGGTGAAGTTTGCGCTGTTTTCCCTGTTAGAAGTTTCTTTCCTCATTTAGTATTCAGACCTCAGAGTCTATCCCATTTTTCCTTCTGGTTTTGCTTTTTTGGAGTTGTTATGGTTTTGGTTTAGACTACTGTGTTCTCCTGCTTCTTGTCTCCTCTTTTTCTGCCCCCCCCCCCCCCCCCTTTTTTTTTCTTACCAGGGAGTGTGAGTGTTTCTGCTCTCTTTGCTGCTTCTATAATGTTGGCCTGTTCCCCATTCCCCGTTCTTGTACTGGGAAAGTCCTCTACAAACCAACCTATCATTTTGGTTATTGAGGTTTCTCCAGAATGGAGTTGTCAGATCTTAATATGAATCAGTTGTTGAGGTTAAGCAGTTAAGGGAATTAGGTTTTAGATATCATATTCTGTGGTGATAACAACTTTGGTTTCAGGATGAGATCCATACAGTTGGGCACAGACTGGGATTTTCCATAGGAAACATTTCCCAGGATAAAAGACAGCTAAGAGGTATGTGGCTCTTTAATACAATCTTCAGAAGAGAGGCAGGTTATTGGAATTGATTTGAATAATTACAGTTTCCACATACGTCCGATCCACAGCTCAGTGCCCAGCTTCAATGGGACCACGGAAAATAACATCAGACTGACTTGGGTTGGCCCCAGCACCATCACACTTCCTGGAGCACATGTGGGGAAGCACATTGACTTTTTAGAAGTTTCTTAAATATTCTACAGCCTGGATTATTGGCAAAAAAATGACCTGTGCTAATGGCTGGCTAGTCAGGGGTTCCTTAAAATACCCTGATTCCAAAAAGTGCTTCCCTCCTAGAAACCAGGCCCCTTTATCTGGACCTGTCAAAACTGAGACACCTAACTTTGTAAAACAGCTAAAAAACATTAATCTTGTGTTTTATGTCATCCTGTGTCTTGCTTAATGCTTCAAGCTCTGCTTGACCACTGATACTCATTTAAGGTTATAAAAGCAGTAGACATAGAGGATTCTGGTGGATTTGATGTAGTTGCGTGATTCTTTTTCTCTGGTACAACTGTGTGGTTTCAACTCTTGGAGGATATAGAAAGGTGAGAAGCTGTGCTCATGGGCTGAGGACTGTAAAGAGGATTTGTTGACAGCTTTTGTTGTCTTTCCTACCCCATTCCTGAAGGGAAATCTTTCTTTCCCTCTGTATAGCCACAGTACAGCCTAGATGTATGATTACAGCAGACAAGAGATGGACACATTCCACTCAAGAAAAGCTATCCTAAAGTCTTGAAGTGTCTGTTCTGGGCCCCTCCCTGGGATCCATCTCTCCTTGACTAACATCTTTTATGTTTGGAATCAAATGCCACAGTCGCTAAGGAATTTACCTTGGGAGTCTTTGGGTTTATCTTTGTTCAGCAAAGTGTGAGTTTTGAGAAATGATTGTAGGATTCCTGGAGCTTTTTATGATCTCTTACTATGCAGAAACCATAAAACACCTGAAGCTTTCAGAGGAGAAAAGGGCCACTTCCCAACCGTGGTAGTGGTGTCTCTGGTGTAGTGTGGTACTTGCTGCTGCTCTCCTTGCCTTTCTGTTCCCTCCAGACAAGCATGCTAACTGAAGAACAGCTAGCAAGGCCAGGAGAGAGTGTTTACTAAAGTGATTTATGAATGGCTACTGGTTCTCCAGTGCATTGGATTTATGTAGGAGAGAAACTGATGACTAGAAATGTGCTCTTGACCAGCAGTTGTGTGCTGTCTCCACCCCAGAAGATGGGTGTCGGAGGAGGAAGCAGGCAGAGGCAGCAGGCTGCCGCTCAGAAGCGGATGTGCTTTTACCACAGCATGAGGACTTAGGAAATGAAGGAAGGACTTTTGTTAAGAGTCCTCAGAGCACCAGCTAACCACTGACACTTTGGGATCAGTAAGCAGTGATACTGGAGAGTTCCTAGTAAATTGGATTATAATCAAGGACTTGGAAAAAAACCCGAAAAGTCACTTTGAGCACCACTAGAAAGGTGTGTGTTGGGGTGGCTGACTGTGATAGTGAGAGAGCAAGTCACTTTGCAAGAGTGACAGAAGTGTGGTGTCAGTCATAGCAAAGAGAAGAGGGAGGGACAATGCAAGGGCATGTGGCCTTGAGGCATCAGAGCATCAACTCCTTATCCACAGAGGGTGGCAGCGTCCTAAAAATGTCTTAAATAGCTTTGAGACTGATGTAGAAACACTAACAGGATGATGAGGTGTGACACAGAGCAAATAAGCAATAGCAAATTAGGGTAAGTACCTGAAAAAAATAAAAAGGGAAAGTTGCTGGAAACAAACCAGGGAAATAGAAAATATGTTATTGTGGCTTTTTCCTGCTTTTGGGATGAACAAACAACACCAGCACTGTCACTCTACATGCTTTCTTCACTGGTAGCTGATGGACAAACAGGTGAATGAGTGCCCAACCTGAGGGTACAAGGGCCAGGGCACACCCCAGGGCATAGGAGGAAATAGGGTTTCTTGTGTTGGCCAAAAATCAGCTGGTATTGCAAGGCACAGGGAGCACATGGTCAGTCTCTGTGCTGGAGCCATCAGTGAACAGAGCAAAGAGCAAGGTGAGCTTGGCAGGGGCTGGGGGAGCTCTGGGGTGTTTGGATGGGCTCTCCTGCCTTGTCAGTGGGGCTGGCTCTGTGGAGCTCAGGCTGAGTGCTACTGCTGTGTCACTGCTTAAACCGAGAGGAGAAGGGAGCAAGCTGGGGAGGGAGGATGTCATGAGCTGTGTGAGCAACCCAATGGGGGTTTGACTGCTTTTCATGCTGTGGGTGGCTATGAGTCAAACTGCTTGGGTGGTAGTAGGAGCTTCATGGTGAGTCCTCAGTAGTAATCGTTGCTCAGAGGGGTCAGCATATGAGCCATGGATGAGCTAATGCAGTGAGATAGCTTTGCTTTGGCTCAGAGGCAGGTAGAATTTGCTCATCTCTGTTCAAGTTGTACAATGTCTTTATCAGGATAGGGAAGGACAGCTGAGGAATTAAGTTACATGGAGAAAGATGGAAAGAGTTATATTCCTTCTGCTACAGAAGATAAGATGTTGGTTGACCTGGTACAATAGCACTCCCTGCACTGGAGTAAAGTGAGGTTTTGTTTTACTGGCAGAGCTTACACAAACACTACTTGCAACCTGCAGAAGGACAGTGCTCAGAGGAAAGGGAGCAGGGGTCTCAAGGTCTGGTGGAGAGCACAACTGTAGTTGGAGAAGGCAAGTAGAGTTTGGGAACAACTGGATAAAAATGCAGGAAAATTTAACAGATGCACCCAATTCTCAACTGCCTGTCTGGAATCTTCCTACAGAAATGAGAAGTGCAGTCACATCTGGAGAGCAGTCTATACCATTATGTTAAAGTACACCAGAATGGATGCATTAGCAATATGATAAATATTTTCAGAGCAAATTCCTCCCTTGCCAGTATTCCTCAGTGGGTCTCCTCTTCTGTGTATCCTGTTTCCTCATTTCTCTTATTTTGTTCTTGAAGGAAATGCTCCTTATGTATGAACACAGCTGGCTTTACTAGGGCTGTGGGGAGGCAAAGTTTGCTTGTGAGTTCTTCCCTCACACAGGAAGGGAAAACTGGCTCCTCAGAGACATTGTGGATGATACTGGCAGTAGTAATTTGTTTCTGGCATGGTACAGGCTTTTAATTATTTTTTTTTACATGTTTGTCTTATGAAAGCTTATCCAAATGCTCTATATTTTTTTACCTACAGTGGCATAGCCAAAAATAAATCAACATCATCAATCCTGGATGCAAACAGTTTGCTCAGAAATTGAGCATGTTTCTGTGCCTTTTGGCAGTATCTCATGATGCCTGCTGCCCAGTGAGACTTTACTCTAGTGAGCACAGAGGAACCTTTTCCCTTTTGTTTGTTTGTTTGAGCTTGATTATTTAACTGCTGGTCATTCAGCCTTACTTAGTTTTGCCCTCCCTGGCTTTTTGTGACCATTAGAATGGGAATAATTACTGTGAGGTTTTTTCTTGCTTTTAAACATTTATGACATCCATTTAGGAAAAAAAAAAGTCAAATGCGTTCTGTTCTAGTCTTCTCTTCCGCTGCTGCAATGAAAATTAATCCACTTCTAGCACTTGGAGGGCAGGAGCATAAATGAGATACTGGGTTTGGATTAGCCATTCCTATTAGCCAGCTAATCTGTGCTGCAGCCTTTGCTTGTTATCCAGTGGAGTTTTACTTCTAGGACATTTGTTGGTAGTGATTTTTATATGGGGTATAAACAGGAGGAGAAGAGAGAAATGAGATAGGCTTGAAGGGTATAATTTTTCTTATGCTTTTTATTACTGTCACTGCTGCAGTGGTATGGGTGTCTCTAGCCTAGTAGATGAAGGCTTTACACCCAGATTTACCATGGTTGTTCTTGCTGTGAGTGTAGCCTCATTTTGTGGCCTGGACTACAGCAGAGAGAGACATGTAAAGCAAAAATGTTGTCCCTCTTTCCTATTTCTGAACTAACTTACAAAGCTCAGGGGCAGTACAGATCTCTGAAGAGCCATTCCTTTTGCCATCCACATGTACATGGAGTGAAGGTTTTAAGTCTTGTAGGGCTGCTGCTTTCCTGTAAGAGATTAGACCAAGTTTAGTAAAGCTGAAACCCTCATTTTACTCAGTATTTCCGGAGAATTTGTAAAGCCAATCCAGAAACCTTGTTACCCCACTGTAGGACTTACACTGAAGGAAGACTTCACACCCCACATGGAGACAAGCTCTGTGCTTCCAAAGATCCTTGGCCCTACATTTTTTTTGCAGTCAAAGCATTGAGGTCTGAAAAGATCAGACTACTGTGTGGAGCCCTTTGATAGAACAAGGATTTCCAGACATGGCCATAATCTGCATTTGTATGGGTGTCCCCACAGCCAGATGTTCAGGACATAGGGCATCTGTAACTCTAGGGAAGGTTGAGGGAAACTGCAAATGTTCCAGGTACCTGTACCTGAAAACCAAGAGCATGGTGTGCTGCTAATTTTGCCTGCTTTGTTTCACTTGTATCTTTTGTTAACGAAGAGCAGTCTAGAGGGAAATAGTCTATTATTAATATTTAATTTCCTCCTATTACTGTAAGCAGATGACCTAAAAGATCATTTAGCTAGCAGCCAATAATAAAGCAAATAGGAGGACCAGAAAAAGTATGTCTTAGTTAGATGAGTGATGCCTCCCTCCTCCTCTCTTTCCTGCCCCACCCAGCCACATCTGCTCATCCTTCGACAGGAGGCAGGAGTGAGGATGCTCTCTGACAGCTCCAAGTACCCTGGCTTGGTGTGAGCAGTCAGGGGCATGGGGAAGCTGCTCTACCTCAAGGATTCATAAAATACCAAACTCCAGAAAGGAAAGCATTGATCAACACAGAGCAGTGCTACTGCTGCTTCCCTGTTGCTCTCCCTGCAAGGACAGCTGTGTGCATTATGCTTTACAGCCTCAGTTGTTTTGCAAAGTTGTGTACTGCCTGTAAGCACATTGGCTTATTTATTGTGACTTGATCCTCTAAAGAAATGGGGAAAGACAAGATTTCTTAGAGTCTTTGATTTAAAAGATAGGGAGATTCTCTTTGAGCTGAAGGGATTTCAAAGAGAGGATGAAAACTGACAAGCATCTTCCCCTCCAGGCTTTGGAAAGTAGGAAACAAATGGTTTAGCAGCCCTGGTTTTTCTGCTTAGAGCCATGTGTGGATTCAAGGGTTTTCCCTAAGGGAGTTACTAATCTCTATGGGGCTGGTACCTGGGAGGGGTCATGTTGTCAAAAGGAGATGCTAGATTGTGATCTGTGGAATGAGCCTTGATGAAGACTCCCCCATGGCCTCGGGAGCTGCCTACTGCCTTGCTTACCTAGTCCTGAAGCAGACAAGGAGAAACCAATTCTCTCTGAAGCCTGGGGAAGCTGCAGCCCATTGCCTACATGCCCATAGACTGTCTTGGGTGCTCTGAGGGTTTCTTATCCCCTGGGGATTTTGCTAATATCTGACAGTAGCTGACAAACTGAAGCATCACATTGTCATATATGTCAGCCTAGCATGTGCAGCAGAGGGTGCATCTTCCCTGTACCAGTGTTAAGAGTGCAGGCATCCAAAACTAGGAGCAGGAAATGAGCTTGTTTGAGGTGGGTGATTTGAACCAAGCAGTAGCCAAGGGCTTACCTTGATGTTTTTGGCACTTAGGAGAGGGAAGGGGCAACACCTTAGTCCAAAGCCAACTAGAGATGCCAAACAAAAGCTTGCTTAGGCACCAGTGGTGAATTGCTTCATGGGAACGTGCTGTTTAGATACTTTATTGAATTTTCAAGGAGCAGTTTTTCATTGGGGCTGAAATATGAGAGAGAACAGAATGTTCTAAGTCACTAAAACCAAACAGAGCAACAGCTTTGCAGGTCTGTGAGTGGCAAAAGTTTATTTAATAATGGGGAAAAGGCCGGAACATAGCCCAGGGTATCAAGAAGGAATTAATCCAATTAACAAAATAAAACATGGGCTTAAGAAGTAATACTAATTGTAGCTGTCCAGCAGGTTGTGTGATACAAGTTATTTTTCTTAAGTTTCAAGAAGCTTGCAATATTGATCCCTTGAGGGCCTGAGATGTTAAATATACACTTCCCTGGTGAGTAAAGCAGGTTGTTCATTAATTTTGTCTTGTCAGACCTGGTTGCTGAGCCTTTGGGTCTTGCATGAAGTAGATGATTCTATAATAAATTTTGTACTGCCTCTGGATAGATTTCTTCTTCTCTAGGCAGTCTGCATTTCCTTTTGTACCTGTGCAGTAAATGTCTAGTCATACGAGGAGGAAGACTGAGCCCCTTCTTGTTTTATAGTTGCAAATACTTGTACAATTAAAGGCTTGTTATCACACTGAGTGACAGCTATAACAGTTTGAGACTGCAAGAGATGCATGAGGTGAGATGGGTGAGTTCAGGTGGAACAGGAAAACCTCCCAGGTTGTGGCACCTTCTGTAAGAAGCAGGTGAGGCCTCTGATGTGCTAGGGTTGTATGGCTAATAATTGTTCTTTCTAATGTCAGTGGCTACTGCAGAAGCACTGGTGCTGAAGCAGACACAAAATGTTGTTTTGTCATGGCTGGGACACCTGCTCAGCTCTGGTCATTTCTCTTCTGAGATGTGCTGGCTCTGCAGAACTCTCTAAGTGTTTTCCGGCCCATCTGAGAGCAGAGGGTGGAAGGACATTTTGTCCTCCTCTAGATATAACCTCTCACAGATTGCTTCAGAATAAATGGCTGGGGCTTGGGCTGAAGAATCAGGGGACTGTTTGTGAAGGGGGATGGAAAAAATGAGACTAAACAAGTTCAGAGATAAAAAATTCAAATTTAGCATCAGACCATGAAACAAATAGTTGAAGTAGAAGGTAAAAAGCTCTGTTTTTTCAGAAAATAGCATGTGATGTGGTCATTAAACTTCAAATCCCAGCATTGTACTTTTTCAGGATACATGCAGGCAGTTCCAGGTTTGTCTTTGTGCTGAGCCATTGGTATGTGGGGGACCTCCACAGCCTAGGTTTGTTACTTCCTTCCATGTCCTGTTGGGAAATGGTTTTGAGATGAGCCATTGAAAGAGTCAAGTTAAATAAAATGCATCTGTGATTAATATGGATTCATAATCCTACTAAAGGAAGCTCTGAAATGAGGAAGAATATTCCAGTAATTTCACTCTGATCCTCTTCACTGAGGTGTATGTGGTAGGAGTATGAGGTGCAAGAGCAACATAGCAGGACTTTAGTAAATCCTCTCAGCATCAGGATTAACATGACCAGTTCTCAGGCTGACTCCTTTCAAAAAGCAGTTTCTTCAGTTCTTTTGACTTATCTCAGAGTAGCTTGTGAGGGTGCTAACAGTGGCTTTATTTTACATAGCAGTAGTTTTGGTCCAAGTCTGTCACAGTAATATGCTGAATTTTTCTAAACTTGTCCTGACACTGCAGTTTGGTCATGAGCTTGACCTGCATGGAAACATGTGAGCATGTTAGGAGGTGAGGATATATACAGTGCCCCTTCCATTGCCAGAGGATTGCCCTGTTGCTATCTCTGCTGCTGTGATGCTAAGGGATGAGGGAGCTTGCACCCTCTTCAGAGCCCTCAGGCACAGCTTTGTGTTCTACATCTGACAGGCACACAGTGTTTCTCTTATGGACTTGTTTTGCCCATTGCTTCCCTTGTTTGGCTGTTTGATGGTTTTTTTCCCTTCTGCCATCTTTTTCCTGTCTTTTTGTCCCCCATTCTTGCTCATAAACACATACACACAGTGTTGTTTATTTTTCTTCTTACCCTTCTGTTTGCTTTCCCTCCAGATTTGCTGTATTTCTATCTTACATTAGTTGTAATCCTTTTCCCTGGAGGTCAGGCTGCAGGGGGCAGTTTTCAGTTTTCACTGCTTTGAAACAAACCTATTGGGATCTGTAATGGATGATGAGATGCTGGCAGAGGAGTGTAGGGACATATCACTGACATCCCTGGCAATCAAGAAAGTACAAATGATCTTCAGGAGGTCAGGGCAAAACTGGGTTTTTTGCTAAAGGAAGATGGGCAATATAGAGACTTCTTGGGGGGTTATTCATTAGAAAATATTACATGCATGATATTTATCTTCTTCTTAATAGCTAGATCACAAACTAATCTCTTCTGTTGATTTCTTCCACGCAAATCAAACAAAATACATAAACAAGATTGCTGAAGGGTGGAGAAAAAGCTAGGCTTTTGAAGCACGTCCAAACCACTAAGAATCATTCACTTTCCTTTCAAATGCAGCATTAGCAATAGAGCTCTAAATCAATGAAAGGTCTAAAATTAGATTATATTCCTGAGATCAGATGTGAATCACAAGTTAATCATATTTTCTTTTATTATCACTGTCTTTACTCTTTTATTTTATCCAGAGAAATTAGGTTTCTGACTTGAAAACAGAGTGAACTGTGAAGGCATGAAACCCTGCTGGGTTGGGCCACACCAGTTCACCTGTGGCTGGGGTCCCAAAAATCTTTCAGTTTGGAAGTTTACACTGCATCTGAAACTGAGCTGAAGTGATTTATCAGTTAGTGCTGTCTTTCTCTCTCCCTCAGCACTCTGATGTTTCAAGTAACTGTTTTCTTAAAGTAATGAGAAAATAGTAGTGCTAAAGCTTGCTAAATAAGGTTTAAACCCACTCTGGAAGTGGCAGAGTAGGACAGTAACAATTACTCTTGACTGGCACAAAGCTCAGGAAACTATCTACTCCCTTGCTGTATTTTCAGCTGGAACTGGTGAAGTGCACCAATGTCTGAAAGCAGAGGTACAAGGTGACCTGCAAGATTAGCGTGTGAGTGAGGCTTGTAAGCATGGAGATGATGTGTACAGTTCATGTGAAATGCCAGCTGTAGGTACTATGTTTCCTTGCAGAAGGCACCGACTTTGGTCCCAGATTTGTGTGCATGACACTGCAGGAACATGAACGTATATGTGAGAGATGATGTTAGCATTGTGCCTACCATGGGAGAGGTATATCTTAGTGGATGTGTTTCTGGCTGATAGTAGTTGAAGAATGATGCTGACCTGAATCTGTGGATGCAGCAAAGACTATACAATACAAGGATAAAGAATTACGTGAACAAAAATAATGGTGTTGCAGGAGAGGAACCTGCAGACCCTTGCAGAGCAAGTGCATACTCGGTGGGAAAGTCCTCAAAGATATCCTTGTCTGACATACCTCCAACTGTTCTCCCTGCTCCTGCTCACATCCCAGTATCTGTGCACTTGCAGGAATGACAGGCCAGCAACTTAACCCCCTTATGGAGTAAGGTTTGTGACAGTGCAGAGCATTGGTGCAGCACACTGCTGTGGCACAGCACACGAGGGTGGGCAGCAGGTGATGGCTCAGTTCTTGTGTTTGTGATCAGAGGGAGACAGGTGTATATGAAAAGGCTCCTCCACCTTTCCTCTCTGCAGCCACAGCACTTGCCAAGGCATAATTAGTGGGGCTCTCATGTTTCAGGGCAGGCTATTGAGCAGCTGCTCAAGTGCCAGCTCAGTTGGTAGCCTTGAAAACAAAACACCCCTTGTTTCTCATCACCACTGTGAAATACTGTCTTCCTGAACCTTGGGTTAGGATAGACAAAATTTGAGGGTTTTTTCCAATGATATATTCTGGATCTGTTTAATATGTATTATCAATTTAATGTGCCATTTTAATGAGATTTTGCTTTTTCCATCTCCTTCGTAGAGAGGATTACTTAGCGTATATGGTTCATGTTTGCTTGTTGTTTTCTTTTAAAGGAAACGACAAGTGAAGAAGCTGAATGTTTGCTTCAGCTGAAGAGAAGATTTCCCAACTCCTAGTCTGAAAAGGTGAAAAAGAGAACTGGAGGATGTTGCTAGTAGGTATGTACATGACAGGAAGCCATGACTAGCAATGTGATTGTCAACAGGAAGCAAAAAGTCACAGCTGATGTGATGCTGCCATACAATACACTTTCTGTGTCCTGTTGCCTGCTGGACTTTGTGGCCTGGAGAGCAGTGTATGTCTACAGAGATATTCTCCTGGTCATTCATCTGCTGGAGTTTGGATTATTCTGCATCTGGTTAATCTACTTTGCTGGAACTGGCAAGCTGTGATTTTTGGTTTTTTTTCTTGACACCTGCTACTGTAAAGATCTTGAACAGCTATGGGGAGAAAAGGGTGCATGTGAGCAACCTTCACCAGCTGGCAGCTGAACGCTCTTCAGATCCCAGGCAGCTTTGAGGTGTCTTGGCTGTTCAGTGCTCTGCAGATATGAACGCTGAGCTTTTCTGGCACGTTCTCACATTGGCCTGGTCGCTCTCACCATGCTAGTACATGGGAAAGAAGACTTCTTTTCAGACGTAACTTACATCATCCTGGAACTGATCATTGCCGTGCTGGCCATCCTGGGGAACATCCTGGTCTGCTGGGCAGTCTATTTGAATAGCAACTTGCAGAACGTCACCAACTATTTTGTGGTGTCCCTGGCTGCTGCTGACATTGCCGTGGGTGTACTGGCAATCCCCTTTGCCATCACCATCAGCACTGGCTTCTGTGCCTTCTTCTATGGCTGCCTTTTCATTGCCTGCTTTGTCCTGGTCTTGACTCAGAGTTCAATCTTCAGCCTCCTTGCTATTGCCATTGACAGAATCATTGCGATCCGCATACCCCTCAGGTAAGCACAGGTTGGGCTGGGGCTGTGGGGGGGCTAGGTTGCTGAGGGGTGGACATCAGGAAAAACAACAGATCTGGAGATGAATTGAGGAAGGAAAAGTTAAATGAGGAGCAGCATTTTTTCCCTTGTAGTTTGAAAGAAAACTTTTCTAGCTCTTGGAGACTGTCTTGGCTGCTGGATTTTCTGGTTGCTTCTTTTTCAAGCTGTTCTGTGTCCTCATATGGTGTGTGCCCATGGCATTTTGACAGTGCTGCCTGGAAGCTGCCAGTCCATATTTAGATGGGATTGTGCAGTAACCTCAATAACCTGTGCTCTGAGCTGCAGCCAGCAGCACCAGAAGGATCACTGTGGGAAATACATGATGGAGGGCAGAAAGAGGGTGAGGTCAACTTGTCTCCTTCCCCATGGGGAGAATGGGGAACTCTGCCTATAGCTGTAGCAGCAGGGTTGTGGAGAGTATGGATGGAGATTTTCTCCTGGGGGTTCATTTAAGTGTGAAGGGAGGAGAAGCATCAGGCTGTGCAAAAATGGGCCTTAGGAAGATTTGGACTAGCTTAGGCACTGCCTCTGGAAACAAAGCAAGTAGTAGGTCAAGGCAGAGGTTTGTCCCAACCCAGATCTGCAAATGATATTCTGTGGCCTCTACTCTGGAGTTTAAAGGAACAAAAGGATGTTTCAATATTAGAGCTTGAAAGCTGAATATGACTAGCTGCTACTTTGTGTGCAACCAGAGAGGCTGATTTGGGACAAAGGAAAGTTTTGCCACACGCACAGGGGCTGCTGTTTGGTTCAGTTTTCCAGAAGCACATTGTTATGAGAGTATATATCTGACTGTGGGCAGGAAGCAGCATTGCATTCTGTGGGCTGGGTTTGAGTGCTGTGTGACAATGCTTCCGAGTCATTCAGTAAGCTGGAAAGATGTAGAAAAAGCCCCCGGAGAGGCAGAGTGTAGGAGTCTCCTTCCTTCTCATCTTGTCCTTAGGAGGATGCAGCATACTCTCAGGAGTGGAGAGACTTGCTTCCTATCCTGAGCAGCCAATGCAGCTGCCAAAGTGGAACAAATTTCTGATTGTTGTGCTCTAAAGTTTGAGTTTTTGGCCACCTCACTCCTGTTGAGCTTAAATCGCTTGTGTTGTCCTGTGCAATTCAGTTTTGTCTCTTGTGAATACTTTAGTCATCCAGCACTTATGTTGATTAACACAACCCTCCCATTCAGAAATAGAAAGCATTCTTATCCCTAGAGCTGTGGAGATTACCTTTCCATGTGGACCAGTGCAGCATAGTCTTCCCTGAAGTCTTGCCTTAGCAGGCTTGTGCTGCTATAATATTACTGTTAATTGCTGGTTTCCAAACCTGTAGCCATATACCTATTACAGCCTGTACTCCTGATGCAGTTGTAAGGAATAACTATTCCATTCCATCGTGGAGGAAACTATCAGTATTACTTACCTCAAAATTGGACTGTCTCTGCGTGTAGATGGTTTCAGTTTAGAAACCAAAATCATGATAAATGGTACAAAGAAACATAAGGAGAGTAGCCCTTGGGAGCTTGCCTCTGAAATGATTTTGAGAAGGGCTAATGTCTTTAATTCATCTCTCATGAGCTAACTCTGAAGACTTTTGCTGACATTTTAAGCACTTTTATTGCTAGTGGATGACTTGCCAGGAAAAGGATTTTAAAAATCTGGATTTCTGCCCATTTTTGGGGTATCACCGCAACTATATTGTCTTGAAAATTTAATTTCCTGGAATAGTCAATGTAAAGAGTCTTTTAGAAAACTCAGACTTCATCAGTGCTGGGCACAGTCCTGGTTTCACTCTTTTGTTTTTGAAAAAACAAAGCACACCCTCTTCCACCTCAGGGACAGTGGAGTTGATTGGATGCAGAGACCCACCAGTAGATCCATGGGTTCCTCCCACTCCTTGTCCTCCTGCTGGTTTGTCCTTCTACAGTAGGAGTGAAGAACTTATCAGCTGTGGTTCCCCTAAAGAATTTATGGATGAATAAGCATTAAATTTATAGCCTCAGACATGCTGAGAAAGTGAAAGCTGATTAGCTGAAGAGGGAAATGTGGTGATATGATTCAGACTGCTCACATCCTTATCTTTTTGTCTAATATCGGATTGTCTCAAAAATGTGTCACGCTATTGGAAGGAAAGTTCTGCCACTAAAGATGCAATGTTTTCACCTCATCTTTTAATGCCTGGGGAAGCCTCTTCTCTCCTCCTCAGAGGACAAGAAAGGTAACACCAGGCATTCCTAATGTTCAGTAGATGAATGCTCTTAAAGTAGTGAGTCAGACTGCTTTCACTCTAGTGAAACCAAAAAGGGCCAAAGCTGGTTTTAATTCTTCTTTTTAACTGTTTCATGTCAGATTTGTCCTAAGGAAGGTAACCACATGTCTCAGTAGATACATATGTGGATGTGTATTCCCATACAAATAAACTGTCAATATTAAGGAGGCAGAAAAGTGGAATTTCTGATACTGCTTGAGTTTGGACACCTCAGTACATAATTAGAGTTATGTTTGGAATTGACTTTTCTGTGAATAAAAGACCCACACCAAAAAATTGCAGTGAGGAAAGGCATCTATAGGTGAAAAATAAAAACACATAAAAACTAATTTGTGAACCTCTTAAAAGTTCTACTTCTCAAATGATTTAAACATTGTGTAGAATTTGATAACCTTTCAAAAGTTCTCAAACACCTTGCTGAATTCTACCAGGTTTTATACAACTGTTAACACTCTGCAAATGGCAATAAAATGCTTGCAAGGAAGAAGAGTCCAAGCCATTGTTGGGTCTAGGATAAAATCTGAGCTGTCTCTCTAACGTGGCAGGTACCTGAAAACCTGCTCTCATTGCTATACAACCCCTGGGTGTTGGGAACAAAACTGGCTGCCAGTCTGAGCTCCAGGATGAAGTCATGGGCCAGAAACAATTGCTGCTTTCCAGGCTCTCTGGTGCCAGCAAATGCTCCATGGGCATGGTGCCCAGCCACGTGTTCCTGTGCAGGCATTTGTGGTGAGGATACTCCCTGGTGCTGGACAGGTAGCTCCCATCCACTCCAAAGAGAGGAGAGATTTTTCTTCCTGCAGCCAAACGGAAAACTTCGCTCAGGTTACTGCTTGCTCTTTGTGCTGGATTCAGGTATTCCCCTGTGGCCTAAATACTTACCCAGGTCATCCAGTGCCAGCTACAGTAACATGCTGAAGTGCAGACCTTTTCCTCTGGTCAAAGTTGCTTTGGAGATGACTGCCTTAGTTACTGGGATGCTTCTCTGGGAAAGCATTACTAAGGTGCAGCAATCTGACACTTGGAGTATTGGGGCACATTTACCCCATGTAGTGGTAATTGAAACTGCAGTTTTGAGGTGGCATTGGGTGCTTTTCTGCCGGAGGCTAGGGGAGAACTCACTTCTCAAAGTTTGCAGTAGGAGAAATAGGGGAGATGAACACAAACCCTGCAAGTGTCCCTGTGCTCTGCACTAATGTTCTTTGTGTCTTTCACAAGCAGAAGTGGTTTGTGTCCACTATTCTCCAGGAAGCACAAGAACTGCTTGTGCACAGACAATCCTGTGCTGTCTGGACACATCAGACATGCTACAAAGTCACCAGCCAGCTATGCAGAACATGGGCTATAGGTGTGACCAGCTCCTTTCAGAAGGCTGTCTCCCCTGCATAGGTGCTAGCAACTCACACTATATGTAATACTCCCTGAAAGCCCTGAACTTACTATCTAGAGCTGTACAGCACTGCAGATACAGAGTAGCTTTGGCCTGGCTGCTATGAGCCTAGAAAGATGCCTACACAGGTAC
Organism: Bucco capensis; assembly: GCA_013396975.1. Classification (NCBI taxonomy): domain Eukaryota; kingdom Metazoa; phylum Chordata; class Aves; order Piciformes; family Bucconidae; genus Bucco; species Bucco capensis. The sequence goes on along the minus strand of VWZO01009464.1, from coordinate 31,456 downwards.
ATACACTCTTCAGTGCCAGCCTGATAGCATCTCTGAGTGGACAAAAGAAAAGTCCAGGAAAGTCTGCCTGGACAATAAACCTACCTCAGCCAGAGGTGTCTCATGTGGATCCTAGAAAATAACCTCTCCCAAGTGAATGAACACTTCTCAGTGGGTACCTGGCCAACGTAGTGCCACACACAGTGTCATGAGATGCTGTGAGCTTTCTCTCTTAACCCTTGGAGATAATGAGCAAAGCCTTATGGAAGTGCACTCACTGATGTGTTGATAATTGCTGCTGCCAGCACGATGCACTGCAGCTGGAAAGCTGCTTGGGTTAAGTGCTGTTCCTAAGCCTTGTAAAGTTTGTTGCATGGGAATCCCCAGAGGGTAAGAGGGAGGGAGAAGTGGAGGGGTGTTTGCCTGGAGCAATAATGAATGTATTTTTAGTGGAAGGGAAGGGACATCTCTAGTCGTGGGATAACAGCTGCACAATTTCAAAATTCCGCTGACAAGATGTAGCCAATTCCAGGGCTGCAGGGTTTTGAGGTTTTGTTTTTTGTTTTTCCAAGCTTCAAGTGCTTTCAGCCAATCTCTTGTTCCCTGAGTGTACTTTTCAAAGCACAGATGCTGTTTTGCTGTGTTGATGAATGTGAGCAGCTCCCTGCTACCATCCATGCTGTGCCCCTAGCATCTCTGAGTGTTGTGCAAGATCCACTACTTGCTGGAGAAAACTTTTTATCTTGCAGAATCAGCTGAATCCCCCCCCCCCCCCCCCCCCCCCNNNCCCCCCCCCCCCATTTCTGGAAGGAGGACTTCAGTGTATATTGGGTGCTGGAAATTGCGTGGTTGGCTCACTCACTCCCTCTTTTATGATTTTGAAATGCAACTGAGGAAGGAAGACTCCAGCCTGCTAGGTCTTAGAATGATAGAATCATGGAATCATTTTGGTTGGAAAAGACCTCTACTAAGATCATGAAGTCCAACCATTGACCCAACTCTGCCATACCCACTAAACCATGTCATGAAGTGCCAGGTGTACGCATTTTTTAACACCTCCAGGGATAGTGACTCCACACTTCACTGGGGAGCCTGTTCCATGCTTAACCACTCTTGTGTGGAGCCAGTTGTTTTCCAAGGCTCGTCAGTAAGGATTTAAAGCACAAGCAGCCTCTCTCCTTCCCTGTCTTGAACTTGCATTGGGATAGGAGCATGAACCTGTGGGAATAACTCTTTCATTGAGAGACTGAAAGATTTCTCTGGTTTGTTGGATTATTTTCTTTTTATGTTTGTTTGCTGAGAGAATTTTAGGGATAGAGGGAGAAGGAGCACTGGGTAAACACTGGGAGCCCAGCACTACCGTTGTTTGATCACAGACACATGGGGTCAAGTACAGTGTGGGAGCCATGCTGGACAATGTGGGAATCCAGCCATCTACTTTCCATGCTAAGTGTTACCAAGGGAAGGAAATTGCATTGAAATGTTAAACTGTTGCCCTGATTTACATTTTCAGAGAGAAGAACTGGTGGAGTCAGCTCAGGACTCGCAGTAACCTGTGAGGCCTTGGGAACTGGCCGATATTCCAAACAAACCAAGGTCCCTGGCTGCACTATCAGATTCTTACCATGTTGCTTACTGTCTCTTTCAACAGACATTGGAGAATTCACTGCTAAGAGCACTGGTTTCAGCCAGGCATATCAATATCTCCACCTTTGGAGTGTGCAGTGCAGCCCACAGCACACCTGTAGTCAGCACACTGTCCTCAGCTTAATTCCTCCTCTCTGAGAAAGATGTGGGGGCAGCTTAGCTGGGCTGGTGAGGACAACTGCGCACTTGTCTTAGTTGTTTTGGGGAAGATTGGTGGTTCTGGCCTTCTGAAAGTGCCACTGTGGAGCAGAGTGAGGTGCTGTGCAAGGGCAATGCCAGCCTGGCTTCTGCAGCTGAGACAGCAGAATTGCCCTGGAGCATGAGGCTGATGGCTCTGTGCTTCCCCATTCTTTTGTCTTGTTTGGCTTGTAGTTCTAATGCAGACAGACCTGGCAGTTGGGGGCTGTGAGGCTGCTCCTTTGCCAGAAAGGAGGAACTACCTCAGCCTTTAGCATGAGAGCCATGGTGGTCTTCATCATCAAGGGTCAGAGCAGTGCTGTTGATTATCCAGGCAGCAAGATCTATGAGCATGACCAAGCAGTCTGGCGGAGTGAAGGAACACAGATGAAAACTCATCTTCCTTCAATTTCCTTGTTTTTCTGTTGCCTATTCACTGCTTAAAGGAAAGGAGAGGGAAATAGGTAGCATACAATGTCACATGGTGTCCTTGCTGTGCTGAGTGGGTTCTGCATAGCAGTTCAGAGGCCATCTGAAGAGGCAGATGCTTTTCTTGCTGTCTTCTGGGCCATTGGGAAGTTGCTTGAGTGTGAGGAGCTTGTTGAAGTATACTGATGCAATTCCTGTTTCCTTTGCTTATAGGTACAATGGCTTGGTGACTGGCTCTCGAGCTAAAGGTATCATTGCCATCTGCTGGGTATTATCTTTCATCATCGGCTTGACACCAATGCTAGGGTGGAACAAACGCTCTGAGATTGAAGAGCTGGGCTCCAATAAATCCTCTCCCATCAACTGCAGCAACAGTATGGTGGCATGTCTGTTTGAGGCTGTGGTCACCATGGAGTACATGGTCTACTACAACTTCTTTGCCTGCGTGCTCTTGCCACTCCTCCTCATGTTTGGTATCTACTTGAAAATCTTCATGGCAGCCCGGCGACAGCTCAAGCAGATGGAGAACAAGATGGTACACGGGGAACGTTCTCGCTCCACCTTGCAGAAGGAAGTCCATGCAGCTAAGTCTTTAGCCATCATTGTTGGGTTGTTTGCAGTCTGCTGGCTTCCACTACATATTATTAACTGCTTTACCCTCTTCTGCCCAAACTGTGCCCATGCTCCCCTCTGGCTGATGTATCTGGCTATTATCCTGTCTCATGCCAACTCAGTTGTAAATCCTCTAATTTATGCCTACCGGATCAGGGAGTTCCGGTACACCTTCCGTAAAATCATCAGCCAGCACATCCTGGGCCGCAAGGAGCCCTTCAAGGCAGGAACAGCCAGCTCCAGGACTTCCACTCATGGTGGGGACGCAGAGAACACCAGCATACGAATCAGTGAGTATGCGTTAGAGGTGTACACCAATGGAGAGATCCTCAGGGATCCTGAAAAGCAGGACTTGAACAAATGCAAAGCTGGCTTGGAATGGCACCAGAATGGAAATGCTCTGGACGTGGAGACAAATGGGCATCTCCCACATTCCTGCAAAAATGGGATTCTCTCAGATGCATGCATGAACAGGGAGCTTCACCGTGAAGAGCTACTTGATGCCCAGGTGTCTTACGCAGCCCTGGAGAGAGCAGCCTTTGCAGCAGCTGATGTTTCCTGATGAGACTTCCTGGTCTTCCTGGTAGATTTTTTTTGTTTAATTGGTGACCTCTGCCATGGCAGAAAGGGATGTTGGGGGGTGGGGGGAGTGGTGTTCATCCAGATCACTGTGGAGAAAGAGGTCCCTACCCAAGACTGTTGGGATGATCCTAAATACAAGACTGGAGAATAGCCAAGAGACCACTGGAATGGACTAAAGAAGGAGGGACATGTTACCCATCAATGACCTGTCACCAAGAGCAGTGCCAAGGTCAAAGATGGCATTCCAAGTTCAGCACTGGGAGACCTGCTGATGCAGGCATATCATGCCATTACGCTGTACGCTGTAGCTGTGGTTGTGTGTCAGGTTTGCTGTCTTTACCAACAGGAATAAAAGCATGGCTGTAAGTATTCACTGAATTGCAAAGAGCAGCAGGGAAGGGGCCTCTCAGTGCTTTGGCCCTGCTGCAAACAGAAGGGGGATAGCAACATCTGTCGGTCAGGATGGATGCCAGCAACTGCTTGAAGAGGGAAGGAATTTACCTGATGGGAACTTTGTATACCTTCAACCATGGCATTTTGTCTTTCAGTTCATGTTTTTAAAGCTTATACTGCAACAGGTTGCTTGAATGTTTGGTGGTTTATTTTTTTTCTTGTCTTGATAAGATTACTTTATGTTAAGTTATAAAAGATGGGCAAGAATTCATATCCATTCCCTGAACACTCGATGTTCCAGATACACAAGGCAAATGTAACCTCGTAGCTGTACACTTTGGCTAACAAATAATGAAAATGGAGTCTGTAATGTGGATTTCCCTTCACAAAAGGGCTGTTAGCAGGACTTGGTGCTGCAGATAGTAGACAAGCAGGCCAGGCTGTGGTCTGTGTCACCAGGGCAGTTGTGCCCCAAGGTGTTGGGAAGAGCCATCAGGTGTGTGAGCTGTCTGTAGGCTGGTGGGCACTGTCTGCTTTCTCCCTGTGTCTCTGTGCTTGTCCTCCTGAACTCCTAGAATGCAAATTCTTTCCATGGTCTCAAATCTGTGTAAGGAGAGCTAGCCATATTTTGATCATTTTCATCCTCACTCAAAAGGCTGTGGGATTTTTTTTCTTCTTTCTCAGTGTAAGGAGGAACACAGAGATACCTAACACTTATTTTTGGAATTCCAGTGAGCTGTATTTAAACACCTTTTCTCTTATGCTTTCAGTTTTTTCCTGATGTACTTTACTGTGAAGCCTGATGTCTCCCTGCAGTGCAGAGGCCAACAGAGCTGGGTCTGTCTGGTTAGAAGATGCTCCTACTCTGAGAAGCTGAAAGGTGTCAGTAATAGAAATCAGCTTAGAAACTGCAATAGTCTGTGCAAGAGAACAGGCAAATCTGTGCTGCTGCAAGTGTGTGCACTGATGTGGTTTGTGGTAAGGGCTTTCACAGCAGTTTGATAATTTTTTCTATCACTTATGAAGCCTGGTAGCTCAAGGACAGCAGAATGACACATCAGCTTGAATTCTACCTAAATATTGTCTGGCTTTTGTTTTCCAGACATATAATCCATGTCCAATACTACCAGCCTTCTGGAGGGACAAACAGTAATGGTCCTGCTAGAAAACTAAAAGTCTGGTACTTCCAAGGATCTGAAGCTTATTCCCTAGCTGAAAGCATCAGAAATACCATCCCCTAAATGTGGTTCCTCCTCATATCTGTCCACTAACATTTCAGAGGTCAAATAATCTCATTTTCAGAAAGGAAAGGGGAACTAGATTTTGATATTTGAGGAAGAGCAGGTTAGGTCTGTATGTTCTTATTCCATGTTTATTTTAAATATTGTGAACTAATAAAATGAAAAGTCAGTTTTATTTGAGGAGAATTTTCTTTCTGCCAGTCTGTCTACATGAAGGTTGGGAGTAGTTTGTAATGCTGAACGTGTTCAAGTGTGTAACTGCTCCAGGCTAGTGCAAAGCTTACTGTGAGATGGATAAAAAGATGTGGTTGCAACCACAATCTTTGACAGAAAGAAAGACAGGCAAGTCTGTAGAACAATGGACTGCACAGTTGAATTGGATTGCTGCTTTCTTGGCACGCCTCTTCGACGTAGTCTAACGTCAGAGGAGTGGATTATCACTGCAGCACCATTAACAAACACTAAGCCATTTCCCTGTGACTGACGTCATAGGTAGTTCCTCTGCAGCGTGACTTGGGATCTTGTTACTCTTGATCTTTCTTGATGGAATATTTCTGTAGGGTATTTGTGGGATGGCTCCTCTGACCTCCTGTAACGGTGGCAGAGGAACTCAGTCAGGAAAATGGGGGTCTGATCTCTTTGGGCCTCAGCTGGGAGCTGAAATATTTCTAAGAATAACACAAGATTACATCCGGTATTCATGTCAGTAACAATTAGGTCCACAAAGAAGCAGAGCAGGGAAGGAACTGTGGGAAAATACCAGCACTGCTCATGTGCTGGAACACACACGAGTGCAGAAGTGTCTGCTATTGAGCTTTAGTTGCCATTGTGAAGGGATGTTTTATGCCACGTTGCATCACACTTTTCAACAGCTGATGTGGGTTGGTTGCTTTCTATTGTTTCCTGAACCTCTCAATACTCAGCTGTGGGAGCTTCTTGTGTGGTTGCCACAAGAATCAAGTTGATCTATGTTGATGTGACAAACTTAGGATTGTCCCTCTAGAAAACTTTCCTGCTGAACCTGATCAGCATGCAAGCTTGCTGAGTTTCCAGATGCCTGCAATTCTGTTGCTGTTTGAGATGCCCCCGAGTGAGTCCAGGCCCTTGCAATGTTAGTGATCCAGATTTGAAATGAAAAGTGTGTGTGAAGGGGTTGGGGTATGTGTGCAGGAGGAAGTGCAGTTGGGGGTAAGGAGGCAGCATGTTCTATATAGACTTGGAAGTCTGTAGTCACAGGAAGGACAGGATGGCAATTGCACCACATGCTGTGTGCCTTCTGGCAAACATATGTCTGAGATGGACCTTCAGAAGATGTTTCCAAAGCAGTTGTTGGGGGGCAAGCACGAACCTTTGGAACAGAATATTGGACTCTTCCAAACTGCATAGGGCAGGGATCATTAGAAAAGTGAAAAATAAATAATTTTTTCCTAACCTCTCCATTCATATCCCCATTTTCATTCCAGTTGGAGAATATTTAGCTGTTGAAATATAGCTGTTCTGGATAAACAAAGATGCTACCAAGACAAAGGGAAGAATAAGGTGATCATCAGGAGAGGCTGGAGAAGACCTCCTTAGGAATCCAAGGTGCAGTGGGTCCAGACAGTAAGAGCCGGGGTAAGAAGAGACTAATTTCATTGAACTGGAACATCTTACTAAAAATAGCTCAAGACACAGAGAGAGATGTGGTGCCTCATTTGGCGTGAGGGCATTCTATAAATTTCACCATTCCCTGGAGACTCTTAGGCTCCAGGGTTTATTTTTTTTGTTAGGGTTTTGGAGAAAGTTAAGTTTGATCAGTTGCCAGGAGTAATTTTATCAAGAGTTCTTCTTGTGCCCGTCTCCTCAATAGGGTTCTGCTTTGTGTGTGTGTAAATAAATGCACTTGCAGCTTTTTCCTGCAGAGTTTCTTTTGGATCAATAATACTTCGGAGCTCTGTGCAAACTTGATCTGCAGCTCTTCAACAGAGAAGCAATTTGGCATGGTGGTACTGTACACAGAAAGGGTTTGCCACTGATCCCACTTGGTACTAGGAAGCTTATTGTGCAGATGGACTTGGGAATTACAGTGAGTGGTCTGAATCTTTAATCATTCTTTGAAAAGAGGCCTCAGGGGATGCTGGTGGATGTAGAAAAGTCTCAAAGGTGTGGGAGCAGACTTATCATAGAATCCTAGAATGGTTTGGGTTGGAAGGGACCTCTGGAGCTCATCTAGTCCAACCCCCCTGCAGTGGGCAGGGACAGCCCCAATTAGAGCAGCTTGCCCAGAGCCCTGGCAAGCCTCGACTTATGGTTTAGGGTTAGATGGGAAATCTTGGTGGTGAAGGAAGGTTTGTAGGGTAGGTGTTTGGGAGGATTTCAAGGGAGCAGGAATGTGCTGAGAGGTGCTGGAGATTGCACAGATGGTTCTGGCATGAGACTGCTGAGGAAGGACTCTGGGAAGGATGTACAGTCTTGCAGCTCTCCTAGAGTCACTGCAGAGATTCAGTGCTGCCTGATGTGTGCGGAGGATTGACTTCATCTGGTCTGTGTGTGACTGAGGTAGAGATGGTTCTTATAGCTGTATCTCCTTTTCAGATATGTTGTTTTATTTCATGAGCACATCCAGGTGTAACAAAAGGCCTAGCTAAAACCAAATCAATCCAGCCACATTCCATGGGAAGGACAACATGCTGGAACAGTGCTGCAAGGCATTAAAACTGCAGAATGCACTTTAGTGATGCATGTTTGCTCACTTTAGCTGCCTAATAGTTCTCTCCCAATTTGTTTTGGGCATCAAACTGCACTGAGTCATACCAGAGAGGTTTTTCTTTCAAACCCCAAGCTTTTGGCCTTCTTTACAGTAAAACACATCAAAAGTAACTAAAATCCCATCACTTCCTCGTTTGCATGAGAGGTGAGTAACCCTGACAGACTGAGAATCCCCAAACTGGGGTAATGTTGTGTGTAACTCCCTGTTGTCTTTGTCTGCTGGGACTGTTCACACAAGGATGTGTTAAAATCAAGACTGGAACCTGTTTTTCTGAGAACATCCTTTGCTTCCCCCACTCTGTCTCAGGAGCTGGTATTCCTGCTCCTGTCCTGTGGAGCAGTTGTCTCTGTGGTCTGCAAACCAAGACACTATGAACACCCTGCTGCACACGCTGTCACTATGAACCAATTACTCTTTTAATTTAAATGTGTTATGAATATAGTTGTTGTTTTCCCTCAGTTTGTCAGTTACCAGTGGGAGGGGAGGGAAGCGGGTGGGAGAATCTGTGCATGCAAATGTATTTAAAGTGCATTGACCAAAGGTTTTTTTGAATCTGTGAAGTTTTCATATCTGTGAAGTCATCAGACTGCTGGGCAGTGAGGAGATGCTGGTGCTGCTGAGTCTGTCTTGGTTACATTTCTTAATAAGCATTAAAATAATAAAATATATTTGTAAAAGAGAGTGTGAGTGCCTTTTTCCCAGGAAGCTCCAGCTGGCCAGCCATGCTTTTGTGCAAGTCTTCTCTTATGATTTTTTTAGCTTGTTCCATAGATTGATCCTTCTGGAGAGCTCTCTCCCTAGCAATGCCTAATCTTTTGTGGAAGATAAGACTTGGACTAAGGTGATGAACCCAGAGGGACTAGAAGAGCCTTCACATCTCTGACATCTTGGGATCTATCATCTTGGCAAGAAGAGAGAATGTTTACACAAGTTAGAGCACTGTATTTGCCCAAAGCACTGCAGTGTGCTACATAGCAAGACCTGAAGGGTCCATAACTGGACCATGAAATGACTCTGCCAGCAGTGGCTGGAGCAACCCAGCCTGCTGACTCTTCTTCCACATGGCCCTGCCAGTGCACCTCAGACCTTGCAAGACCATCACAATTTCAGACCTCTGTCGTGTTCTGGCAGCTCCACTCAGGCTGAGCTAGCCCTGGCCTGATGTCAGCCACTGGAGGCAGTGAATCTAGATGCTACTGTCAGGGTGTCAAGCCAATTCTGAGCAATGCTGACAGGATGAAGCAGGAATCATTTCCAGCTTTTTCCAGCTGGCAGCTACTAAATACATGTGTGAGGAGGTTAGTGGAAGTCTACAATCAGAAGGATTTGGAAGTGATAAAATGAAAGTTCACTAGATAACCAGCAACTACTGGCCATTCCCTCTTTTGGTTCACTTTGCAGCTGGGCCTTGCTGGAGGCCCCAGTTTGTGGAGAGGTGCTGGCACCCTGGTGCTCTGTGGCCAGCTGTGCTCAAGCTACTCAACCAACTGTGTAATTCAAAAGCTTTTTGATTTTTTTCCCTCCTTTCACAAACACTGTGCATTTTGTTCTGCAGCATCAAAGGCCTGGAGCTTGGAGGAACAATGGGTGTCTGCAGGAGCCCAGAGGGAACAATGGCCATACCTGGCCCCAGGAAGAGAGTGAGTACTTGAAAGAACAGAGAGAGCTTCCAGTTTAACAACACAATTGGCCTGATCTGGAAATCTTTGCTCAGAGATCCAAACCTTGGCTTGGTCACCCAGAGAAACTAGACTTTGCAGGGCTTTTGCTGTAGACCAAGAGCTGTCTGAGGATAATGTAGCTCACTAGTGTAATGCTCACTGCAGCACTGGGGAGCTGATGGTATTTCTGAATGGTGAAGTAGGATGGGATTGTGGAAATGATTGGAGCTAATGATTGGGTAAAGTTTTGGCAAAAGAGCTTTTCACAGTATTTAAAGCAGCAGGCTCTTCCTTGCCACTTCTGCTCCCAAACAGGAAGCCTTTGCTGTTAAGAATAGTACATACAAGTGCCTGCTGTGCTCTTTAACATCATGTGTTTCAAGGAGAAGTTTTGGGGAGTTAAAAGCTCTGAGCACCTTTTCTGAGGCCCTGTGGCTCTCACAATTTACTTCCACAGCAGAGAATCCCACTGTCTTGCATTTGACTGAAGTCAGCAAATGAGGACTGAGATTCCCTTTTGTTCATTCAGGGGAGGGAGAGAGACTTCTGCCACCTTGGAGTGATCCTGGGAGGAATCCACCTCTCTGATCCTGCAAATAAGGACCTAAGGTTAGATAATGGGGCTCCACTGCAGGTTGGAGTCTTGCTGAATAGTAAGTGGAGCAGTATTCCACAATGACTTCCCAGTCTCCTCTTCAGTGCTGTTCTGAGGAGAAAGGGGGTCACTGCTGAATATTGGAGACATGGAACTCCTGGAAAGAGTTTTTGGCTGTAAGATCCACCATTCTTGTAAGCACTGTCATTTATCTGCTGTGTGACTGCAATAGTTGCTGCTGAGGTCCTGAGAGACAGGAAACTACTACCCAAATCTCAGAAAATCAGGAATTCATTGCAAGAATTGGAGTCCTTGCAACACCTGAAAGAAAATGATCTAAGCCAAGTTTGGGTCTGAGAGTAGCAGGGTGGTTTTTCAGCAAGTGAAAGGGGAGGACTGAGAAGAGAGCTTTCCATCTGGAAGTTTAGGATAAACTGTGTAAAGATAAGGTTATTGGAGTGCAGATCCATACTGTGTGGTCTGAGCCTGTTGCACTGACCTCCAAACCTGAGACTGCAGATTTTGGGAGTACATAGCTGTAATCAAGAGAGGTAACTGCAGCTTCTGCAGAGCTCCAGGCAGTCTTTAAGCCTGCTAGCTTGGACACTGACAATACTTGGAGCTGCAATTGCTCAGCTTTGTTTGCCAAGGATTTACATTTAGCCAGCTTTGATTTTTTTTTTTTTGCCTTACCTAAGGCAAGGAGATTAGATAACAGCTCATAATGACAGTGAAGAAAATCCATGTGCATGGGGTGTCTTGCTGTTGATGGGGTCATGGGGATGTCTTTTGGGCTGGTATTAGTCCAGGATATTACTTCCAAATGAGAGTTAAGCATATGTCAGTTGGATACATCATGTTACTGGAGAACTTACAGCTGCATCATTTGGGCATTTGGCATCATCTGGGCTGTGCAAGCTTGTGCCTCTGCCTTGGGGTTCCCAGAGATGCAAGGCTCTTCTGCAGTGTGGTGATGGCATCCAGGGGAAAAAAAAAATCCTAATAAAGAGAATTGAGCAGCCTGGATCAGTTCTATGAAGAATGCAAAACAAGCCTGGGCCATCTCAGGGTAAGCTGCACTCATGGTGCCTCTTGAACCCATGTCCTGTTATTGTTGGTGTGGAACGTGCAGGTCTGGGCCAATGAAAATAAGGAAGGTGGCTTGACAGACACAGATTTTATCTTTTGAGATTCGTCATGACCTTTCTAGTGTATAATAAATAAAGTTGAGTCAGGAATTGGCAAGTGCCCTATAACATGCAGTCCTGGTGTTGGGACTCGGCAGAATGTTCTGCTTAGCAATGCACTCTGTTAGCTTTGTTTGCCAAGTTCCTATTTTGGAGGTGTGCTGAAGGGCTGAACAGTGGCAGATGCTGAGCTTTCTGCAGGGCAGGTGCACTGGACCTGGTACCTCTGACCATGCTGATCTAGGCTGGATGAAGGTCATTTTGAATCCATGCAGGAAAAAACTCTTTACCACTGGGCCATAAAAAGAGAGGCAATGTCTTGCAGAGGAAGAATGTTGTTTGCAGTGGTGTCTTGGGGCAAAGAGGACTCCCATCCTTTCTCATTACTGGATAACCCCCCAAGCATTTCAGTCACTGAAGAGCATTTCTTCCTGTATTGATGTCTATTGAGCAGCCCTGCCATGCATGCTGGATCCTGGGATATTAAACAGTTCCATCATCCAGAGGATGTGGCCAATTTTGCAGGTGACAGGAATGGTAGCTCTGTGACTTGCCTATTGCTGAGTGAATCCTGCCATACCATCTCCTCTCTTAACCATGATTGTGAGCAATCTCAGTCAGATTTACTGAGCTTGGCCTGGTGGCAGGGGCTGTGATGTACAAGGCTCCTTTGCACACAACTGGGAATCATGTGCTTCTAAACTGAACCTGTTCTGTGCTGGTAACATGTCTGATTGTGAAGTTATTCTACAGAGCCAAAGGACACTGGGGAGAAGAGGGCTAGTATTTGTGTTCCCAGTCCCAGAAAGACTACAGGGGCAGAGCTACAGTTAATTGACAAAGATTATGGCTGTTCAAAGGCAGAGTCTCAAGAGGAGAGCACCCAGCACTGGGCTACATGAGCACTCAGCACCTTCAAGTAAACGACAACTGGCTGCCTCATTTCTGAGGTGCCTGCCATTTGGGAGCAATCCAGTATTCCAAGTGTTTCCTGCCTTTCTTTTTAGTCATGCCAAAAGTGCTAACAGAAGAGGGTGGAGACAGAAAATCTCAGACCCTCCTTAAGATCCTCCTCTAATTCCAGAAGGATCAAAATGCTAAAGGTTGCATTAGAAAAACAGAAATAGTCTTTTCTCCCACCACTAGTAACTCAATGCCACAACTAAAGCTGAGAGTCAGCTGCTTGTTCTACAGCTGTGTCCTTTCTGAATTCATGAGAAATAACATGTTGGTTTCCTTCCAGAGGAAATATACAGTAATATCCCTAACCTGCACTGAGGCCTTGCAGTCTGCAGAACTAAGCCATGTAATATCCATCTGAAAGTAAGTTAAACCCAAGGTCTCCTGTTCCTTATGGATTGAGCCAATGCTTGGGAATCGAAGCTTGCTTTCTTTGAGCACTTGCTTCCTACTTCCCATGCAAGTTCTCTGTGTGAAGTTCTACATTTCAGATAGTTCCTTCTTTCCTGTCCTCTGCCAGACCTGGGAGGCCCAAGGAGTTTATCCAGGATGCAGGTGTTCTCTGTCCCTTTCTGTGGTTCAGCACTGCCTGGACTTCTGAAGGAACTGTAGCAACATCATTCCTGTAGATTGTCAGTGTGTGCTGGAGGAAGGGATGTGCTCTCTGTATGCAAACAGCTGCCTCTGATTCCCTTGCAGGAGGATCTTTGATCAGCATTTGACTTGGAAGCACTGTGTGGGACATAGGATCCTCTCGGGCAGAGTTTAATGCTTTTTTCCTGGCAAAAGCCTGAGGCTGCATCCTGGAGTCAGGATGTCAGTGACACACGGGTGACACTAACTGCTGAAGCCTGCCTGTCAGTCAGGTCTTGGAAGAGGCTGTGCTCTGTCTGCTGCACAGACACCTCCCCTGTCTCTGAAGGGAGAGCCTTGTGAATGGAGCCATGAATTTGGTGTTTTCCAGGTGGCTGTGTTCTCTCTATGCCAGATGAATCCCAGTGCTGTAAAACACATGTCCCTGTTCTGCTTCCTAAAAAGATGCATCTGTTGATGTCAGCTTCCAGGTAAGGCACACAGGAACCTGCTCTCCCTCAGCATCTGTGGCCTTTGGCCTCTGCTGGTAGTTAGGCATCCTAAGGAAACTAGAAGTGACCTAAGGCTATTTTTTGCTAATCCTTGGTCAGTGTGGCAGATGGAGAAGTAATGGCAGTTTTCCAGCAGGTGAGACCCTTCAGGCTAGCTAGCCAGACAAGAAAAACAAGCACAGGAAATAACATCCATGCAATAAGAGAGAAAGGAAAGGCTGGGAGAGCTTCCTACTGCCTGTGTGTCTTGGGGAAGCACAGAGCTTGGAGCTTTCTCTAACAGGAGCAAGCAGATGTTGAACCTTAACACAAAGGGAAGGGTTTACTGCCTGGACAGAGGAAAGGAGAGAAAAGGAAGTTTCTGCTTTGCCCAGACAGAGTAAGCATTGCTCTCTAGGGTGCAGGGTCTGTGGAATGAAGATCTTAGGTCTAGATGAGAGATGAGTTAATGCTTTGCTAATGGAAGAGCCTCTGATTAGCTCTGCTCCATCTGATTGTTTTTCAGTCTCAAAAGCAGTTCTGAGGGTCTCTATGTTGATTGAAACTCTGCTCTGTCTCACCTGTGAAACTCATTCCCTGAGCTCCTCCTCTTGGCCTCTGCTTTGTGTCCCATCCCTCTAGATCCTGTGGGCTTATCAGAGCCTCCAGGTTGCTCAGAGTTGATCCCTGCTGCCATGGCTGGGCAGTATTCTGGTGAGGCATCTGCTGACTCTGGGCCTGTGCTCGGTAAGATGGAGAAACCACCTGTGGTGCCCAAAATAGCCTCTGCCTGGGCAGTCCAATCCAAATGGTGTTGACAGTGGTGGGGGATTCCCATGCCTCATAAAGAGGCTTTTGTTGGGAGGATCTAAGCTGGGCTCCAGGCCTTGCCAGCTGTGTAGAGAAGCAGATGGATCTGCACTATAAAAATAGATGGAAGCTGACTTGTTCTGCCTCTTTTCTTCACCAGCTCAAAGTACAGTCCCAGAGGTGCCTGGTCAGCTGAACCAGAGCAGAGAACTGGGTGCTTTGCAGCTGCCAGTCTGCCTGGAGCCCATTAGCTATTGTCAGAGACAGGAATTTATCTCTCTTCAGTCTCATTTGCCTTACAGCTGCTGTGTGGACAATCTTGATCCAGGGGAGCTGTTGGCAGCATGTTACATCCTATTCCCCTGGGGCAACACAAGCAGGAGAATGGGGCATTTCTGTGAGACACCATGTTCCTAAACTCTGCTATACCTTGTCTGGAGAAGCAGAGCTATTAGTCTGTGGCTCTGTGCTCTGCATGAGATCTCTGTACAGCACCTAAGGAAATGTGCTGAAGACATGCACTAGTGTGTCATGGGCAGTTTCAACTAGTTGCTTGGTAGATTTTGCAGTAGTCAAGACCTATGTGTGCTGTGCATGGAAATCTCACTTTTTCCCAACCCTAGCTACAGGGGAATCATCTTGGAGTGCTGTGAGATTTGTGGTTGCACCAAGTGACTTAGCTACTTGTTACAATGCCACAAGTTTATACCAAAGCTCTGAGGTTAAAACACCTTCCAAAGGCATCTGAAGCTCATTGTCCTTTTTCTGTCATGTAGATGAAAATGGGATGTCCTCTGTGGATACCTCCTGCCCTGCTTGTCCATCCCAGCACTTTCCATCTAGGTAGGCTTAGAAATTTTTCAGCTGTAAAATATAATGATTTTGGTGCACAAAAGCAATCGTGAGGTTGCGTCCTACTCAGAACAGAGCAGGCAGGATGTGGTTCCTCAGCATTGTGCCTGTAGAGCACTGGCAGCCCATCACTCCTGAGACATGTTTGCATAAAACCCCCTTCTCAGCTGGCATCTCTACTCCATCCCCTCCTGCTAACTGAATAAGAATCACATAGATGTTTCCTGAATAGGTTTTCATAAGGCACTAATTTGATACACTCAGGGTATCTTCCTGTAATGAATGTTCCTGAGGTAAGGTAATTGAAGGTGAATTTGCATGGGTGTGTGGGGGGAACAGGGCAGGACAGCTGGCAAAGGTCATGGGAGGAATACAAGAAAACCCTTTCATTCCTGTAAATTCTGAGTTGTGTCTGTTTACACTCCCTGTCTCCCTAGCTTCTACCTGTGCTGTATTTTGAAGGTGGCTGTACTCATCCTTTCCTCCTCTCTTTTTTTGGAGTATTTTTTCCATTTCTTCTTGTGCATCTGTTGTGCTGCTTTTTCCTTTTTGCTTTTTCTTTCTTTGCTGGTTTCTTCCCCACTGCCCAGCCTTCTCCTGCTTCCTGAAGAGCCACATGCTGCAGTGTGTGAGGAAGATTAGGTAACATCTATGCTGTGTCATTCTGTGGGAGGACAGGGGAAACAAATTTTTTGGGGTAGACAGCTCAGATCTGTAAAGCAGCTTGTTCTATTGACTTCTCTGGTTATTTACTTCAGGAAGATTTCCCCACTCTCAAATGAAAAAATGATGGAGACTGAATTGTCTTCAGCAGGATGCTCCTCCCCAAGGTGACACTGCTTGACTCAGCGTGAGCTTAGGGCCCTTAACAGAGCTGCTAAGAAGTCAAGTGGCAGTGGGGCAACCAAAAGCATTTTTAAAAGCAATTAAGCAACTTAAGAGCAAAAGTGCCTCTAAATTACTCTGAATGTTGGTCGTTAAGGTTATTAGCCTAAGTCCTTATTTGTTCTGCTGTAGCACAAAAACATTCTGGCTAGTTGAGCTGGAAAGTGTCTTACCAGAGTGCTTGCAACAAGCTTGATGGCAACTCTTCTCTTCACCTTGGATAGGTCAGCATGGCCTCTCACCTCATGTTTGTGAGGCCTCCTTTTTATTGTGGAGGGTCTTCCCCTTTGCTTGCTTGCTTTCTGTTTTTTCCCCTAGCTCTCCCCTATGTAGGACCACACTCTGGAATTGTGCTCAGGAGGACATTCCTGTGTTTCTCAGCTGTAACACAATGGATCCTTTGTTATGCTATGTCAGTTAGGTGCCCCTGAAGGGTGAGTAACTCTGGTGAAGAGCAATAAGGCTTTCTGGCTCTGACTGCTCCCTGGCCTGGCCACTCATGCAGGTTCTCTTTTCCTTCACCTCAGTTCAACTGCTGACATGTCCCAGCACGCACAAGATGCAGAGGCTCAATAAACCCAAAGGGTTCATTGTTAAACAAGGTAAGTCATCCTAGGAGGCTGAGCATTAGATGGTTTTCAATGCTTCTGTCTGTTGTTTGTCAAGGATCAGATAGTGAGGTGATGAGGCAGAACAGTCCATAGCATGAATGGGAAACACTGTGTTCCAGTTCTCTGTAAGGCCCAAGAATAGCACCTCGGTGCTTCCTGTGTCTGCTTGATGCTAAACCATCAAAGAGACTTTTTCTGTGGGTTAAACTGAGCTCTCTGCACTTAGGAAGGGAAATGATCTTCTCATATATTTTTTTTGCTGTTAATTTGGCCCTTGCTTTGTTAGCAGCTGTACACATTGAATAAGCTAAAAAAGGAATACACTGAAAAAAATACACATAGAAGTAAGACAAAGGAATAAGAGAAGCAAGAAGCACCAATTTGATAGTGTGTCTGAGTCTATCCAGACCACATGGAAGCTGTGAATTTTAAGCAGGCAGCTGAGAGAAAAAAATAGTAGTCATTTTAGGAGCTTTGTTTGAGTGTGTGAAAGTGAAAACATACTTATAGTTCAAGCATACATGGGTGAGGGAAGCTGAATTGCTGACAAACTGGAGGCAGGAGGAAGGAGTGGAATGCAGAGGTCTGAACTGGGAAGAGTTACTGCCTGGAACTTGAAGATTTTGTTTAATGCAGAAAGAGGTGAAAAGGTGAAGACAGGCCATGGGCATATTAATTATTTGCAAATTGCACTATGTCATCTTTCCCTCTGCCCAATTTTACCCATTGTTTGGTGCAAGCAACAATACATGTGCATGCTCTGTCCATCCATCTTCATCATAGCTGGGTTAAATTACACAATCCTTATGAAAACCATTTGCAGGCAACTCGTACTGCTGCTCCCAGCCTCTGTCCAATACTCTGTGGCTCCAGGGTCTGGGTGCTGACATTTTGAACCTGTGGTCAGTCAGAGGGTATATTTATGCTGCTGCTTCTCACCTTTTCATTCTGTCATTCTGCTAAATCACTGTGTTGTAAGTAAGCATTCTTCTAGGACTGGTAATTCAAGATCCTGTGATTCTACCTTAGTACAGAATAGTTCTTTGTATCTGTAAGCAGTGAGGAATGCTTCCACTAAGATTTTGCTTCTAGCTTGAGGAGAACTTCTGCACCAAAACCTACATCTTTGTGTACACAAAGCTTCCCAGGTAGTTTATTGGTGGTTTCTAAAGAGGGCTTGCTTATGGTGGAAAATTACGCTATGTTAGAAGGAAGCTTTGAAGACCTGTGACAGTTAACATGAAATGAACCATGTAACATGAGCAGAGAAGCACAGACCAGCAGAGGGGATAGTGCATCATGTTTTTGTCCACTGAATGCAGAGCCCAAGTAAATGCCCTAAGTGTTGCAATTCCTCAGGACCACAGCCTAACTTGATGCTGTTTTGCAGTGCTGACTAGCCCTTTGGTGTGATTACTTCTTACCTCCCAAAGCCTGAACATCTGGATTTCTGGTGACAAAAGCAGTCCAGCACAGAAGGAAATGAAAAGTGGTACTCTTGTGTATTAGAAAAGAGACTGGATATGGCCTGAGTCACAGCACATGTAAGACACTGCTATCCCCCAGCTGCCCCAGCCCACAGTAACAGTGCCACTGCTGCTCTTTTCTTTTGGGAACCACTGCTCACAGTGGTTGTTTCACATCATGAGCATCTTTAAAAGCCCCTTGGCCATCACTTGTAAATGGTGATCCACCAGCTGCTCTTGATGGGAACTACTGATATTAACCTCTACCATTCTGCCTTAATATCAATTTATTCATCAACTTTCTATGTCCTAGGTGCATGATTGTTCATTTTCACCAACCACCTCTCTGGGGAGAATGTACAATCTTTGTGTTACAGGATCATAAAACCCCAATAGTTTAAGGGGATGTACCAGTACTAGAGATGAACACTGTTGTTCTACAATGATTATGAATGTTGGTGCCTCTTGAAGAAGCCATATGGGCCCTATGCACATCTTCACCTCTGCTTGATGTGCCTGATAGTGCTCTGCTGGGTTAGGGATGGGCAGGTAAGCATATATGTGCTCTTCACTGATTTTTTTTTTGATTAACACAGGAGGAGGAGGAGGCTGTGCTAGAGGGGCTTGTGAGGACACAGCCTGGCCTGCTGGAGGCTTCTACTGAGCTTCTACTGGCTGTTGTCATTTTGCTGGGACCAGGAGAAACTGATCTAAGCATCAGTATGTTTGTGAATGATGTGCTTGTGACTGCTTTCCATTGTGGAACAAAAGATGTAAAAGGTGAGTGAGGAGGTAGTTAAACATGAATATGAAGCCTTTGCAGGCTCCCTTTTGCTCTAGAGACCAAATCAAGTAGAGTGTGTGCTGGGAGAAAATGTGCTGTAGTATTGCCATTTGCAAGTAGTGCCTTTTTCTCTGCTGATAAAGAAAAAAAATGCTCCCTTGTTGTCACTGAGTGCTGTGACTAGCTTGTCTGATCAGTTAGAAATCTGATTTGGTAAGGAGGCTCTGGCTAGCAGTTTATGGGACAATATGCTTTCCCAGCTCTTTATCCCAGCATGCCCCAGTTCTCCATCCCACACCTCTGCCACACTCACTCATTCCCTGTGCTCCTCTTTCTTACACCTGGGTGTGGGCTGTGGCTTGCAGGTGATCTGTCCAGGGAGTGTGTGTCATGTTTCTGTCCTGTTCACATGACACTGGGGGTGTTGGTTCCCTCACCAGTTATTTCTGAGATCCTGTGAAAAGTGGAAATCTCTAGGCATGCAAATGAAGGGAGCTCTGTGTCGTTTCCAAAAACACTTCTGGCGTGTCAAAAAAAGGGTCCCTTGTTCAGAGTCTTTCTCTTCCAGAGTTGTGTCTTGGAATAAAGCTAGAGCTAGTGCCTAGTATTGTTGCTAGTGATTCTGTTGAGTATTCCCCCAGGAGATCCTACATATCTTTGATGTAGGCTCATTTGTTTGTGTGTTGGCTGCCTCCATCCCTATCAGTGAGGCTTGCTCAGTTCTCTCTCTCTCTCCCTTCCTCTCCCCCTCCCCATGCCTTCTACCCCTACCAACTTTAAACGACATCTTTTGAATAATCTTTGTTGACACAAGCCTTAGTTGTAGTTGTTGCAGGGGTTGGGAAGGCTCCTCAAGCAAGGAATGTTCAGTTCTTGGGGTCATGGAAACCAGCCAGGAATTTTTGCTTTCCCATTCCCAAGGGCATGAGGAGCCTGCAGAGAAAAACCAAAGGTGACCATTTCCTCAGTTTAAATATCCTTGACCTGAATTGGAGATATTTTCCAAGACTTTTTAAGATCAGTAGAGCAGTTTTGGACATAGGAGTGATACCTTGATTGAGGAGAAGTAGTCATCATTTCAAATTATAGAATCCTGTAATACAATATAGGAAATTGTCATCTGAAAAAAGAAAGCATCAGGCCCTGTCTCCTTCAAGCTTTCAGAGCTGTCTCACCTTCCACTTGATTTGTGTGCATTGTTTGTTCTGTGACAGAGCTGGGTATTAAATGGCCAGCTCTGGTTTCTTGCATGTGTGAACACAAAATATCAAGATAGGCTAAAAAGTTAGCTATATACCATAGGATCACTGAGGATAGTGCATCCCTCAGAAGGAGAAAAGAGGTGACAGTGGGACTAAAGCTGCCTCTTTTCTGTAAGGCTGATATCTTAACAGCTCTCATGGGAGGAAGGACATATTCAACCTAATAGGATAATGGAATAATATGTTAAACATATTGGCTTTGACACAGACCAGCTGGTGGTTGTAGACACAAATAACCTAAGGAAAACAAATTTGAAATGTTTCAGGAAATGGCTATATGCATGCAGTGCACTTTTGGGGCAGGAGGGTGCCTTGTGTGTAAAAGAAAAAAGATAAAAGCCCCACTTGTTGGCTGTGGGAGGAGTGTCTCACTCATTCCTGGAACAGACTACATTCCATCCTTAATGATAGTTGAGGCTGTAAACTTAATACTGTCTTCTCCTCTGGACCCATTGTGAGGTTGGATCAAAGGTCCAGTATGTAATCTAGTTGGCAAACAGAAAAATCCCCAAAACCAAACAGAAAACCCTCCTACAGTTGCTGTTAGAAATTATTGGTACAGTAACTGTTGCTCAACAGGAAAATAATCTTTTCCAGTAGCTCCTCCACAATCTCTTCTCCTTCTTCTTTTTGCTGCTTTTGTGTTTCTAATCCATCTTGTCTTTTCATCTCTACTCTCCTAAATTCCAGTCTCCATAGACTGCTATCCAGCAATGAAATGGTTAACATGGACTTCTTATTTCTGTCTTTTTTTTTCTCTCATAAAGCCAGCCTTCATGTTTTGGACTCCAGTGAGATACCTGGGTGGAAGGTAATTTCTCAGAGCTTTGCTTTCAGACTCTGCATTCTTCAGCAAAGGCTGTTTCAGCTGCTCCATTCTAGTCACATGTGACTTTTCTTTGAAACTGTGAAACACAGAAATGTATTTTTCTTTCTAAATGAAAGCTCACATCCTGAACTGGAGCATGTCAGGCAAACCACAGCCAGTTGGTGGATGAATGCATAACCATACAGGTAATAAGATTCTTTCAGTGCCTCTCAAGTCAAGAGTTATATATTGTGTCTTCAGGCAACATGCAAGTCTGCTCTGTGCTTAGAGCCCAACTGGCCAGGTTTCAGTATGTTGTGGGCACCAGAATAGGTGACTCCAGATTCATTCTGCAGTGGCTAAGAGCAACATGAGATGAAAGTATCAGCAACATAAACTACTAACAAGCCTCTGAAAGATGCTGAAGACACAAGATCTTGAAGAGGTTAATCAGTCCTCCCCTTCTTCTCTTGTTTGCTGCAGATCCACTCTTGCCATGGTGCACATGCTCACTCTCTCTCTCTCTCTTTTCAAGTCTTTAGCTCATGCCGTTACAAGTCAGCAAGAATTGATATGTGCTGAAGCAGAAGGATAGTAGAATGTGTTACACTCTTCATAAATGCAGCTTCCTTCTTCTTCATTTGCCAGCAGCGTGTCAGCAGCCAGTATCACTTTCTTTTGCAGGAATGGCTTTGGTAAAAGGTACACTAATGAGAGATTCTCCATTGAGGAGTTATTTCTGGCACAGACAGAGCTGGAAGGAAGTCAGCATTACACACAGACACTCTTTGGCCTGGGAAGTTCTGAAAACCCTTTCAATACTTGGCTCAGAAATGGCTCTTCTCCTTTTATCTAGGAGATTTTTGCTTTCCTGTTAAGTTAATTAAACTTCTGTTTTGTCTTCCTCATGCCCTTTTGCCAGCATCTAGCCTTTTTGTGAAGACACTAGTTCAATAACCATCATTTAGAGCGTCAAGATTAGGTTACTACTGTTTGTTTGCCAAGTGTGGCTGCAACCCTGTGCCCAGTTTCCCATGTTGCTGTGAGCCACAGATACTGGCCTTCACTGAACAGATTTGCTGCTGAGGTCTCAGTGTCCCTTCCATGAGCTGTCCTTAAAAGATGGCTTGCTTTGTCACCTTCCCACTTCTCTGAATAAAAGATTTGTTTACACTGGACAACTGATTTGGACTGCAGTGGAGTCTGCAGCTCAAGAGAAAATAGCGCTTCTGGTTAGCACCTTGTATGGATAGTCTCACTTTGGAATAAGAGTAGGTTAGTCAGGAATAAATTCCAAAGCAGATCAAATTGTTTTGAAGCAGAAGTTTCTAGGTTGGGTGTCAGCGTAAGACATTGTGTAAAATGTCTGAAATGCCTGAAATCTTGAGAGACTGTGTTCCTGAGTGTCTGGGGGTATGCATCAACTCATTGGGCAAATTCAGCTGAAGGGCTGAAGCTCCATTTCCCACAAAACTGTGCTCCACATCGTGTTGCAGCAGAGTGATCCCACAGATGCTCCCTTTTTTCTTCCCTTTCAATCACACTGTAGCCCTGGTTACTTCTGGTCTGCAGGAACCATGAGTTGAATAACTGTGGTGAAAGACTAACAGGGAAGCATTTTAGTATGGAGAATGTTCCGACTTTGGGCCAGTCCACGCAATCTGCAATGGAGGTCTTTTTTTGACAGTGGCTGTGTGTAGAGAGATCTAGTAGGTTTTCCAGGATAAGCCTAGTGGTAGGAAGGGTATCATCCTTTGTGAGACACAAACCTCATTGCCATTTCTTGCTTCACAGCTTGAATGCTTTCCCAGAAATGCGAGACGCTGACTGTTAGTGGATGTTGCCCATTAGGCATTCAGTTCAGGGGCAGGCTGTAGAAACAAACCTCTTCAACCTCCTTGTTGATGTACTTTGAATAATATCAAACCCAAATCCATAACAATGAGAGCCAGAGTGCCATATTGAATCATTTAATACCACTTTATCACTGGCCAAGCTGTTAGCCAAAGCTGTCTCACCTAGAAAATAATAAGGTCATCTAATAAGCTCACTTGAAACAATTTACAGGATTTTTTAATGAAAGAATTTTTCTGTGATTTTTTTCTTCTCTCTCTGTTTGTTGTTGGGTTTGGGGTTTTTTGTTTGTTGGGGTTTTTTTTCCCCAAGGGCAATGTAAGGCTCCTATATTCTGCATTTGGTTTTAACTTGGATGGCTCTGATGTAGCTTTTGGGGATTATCTTATACTCAATTCCTTTAGAGGACTAAATGATTGAAAATTGTCCTTTTCAGAATTTCAGATAAGTTCCCAATATTTTCTGTCAACTCTATGAAATTCTTTTTCAGTTTGTAGAATTCACATGCAGCTTCCACTCAAAGAGGAACTCCTTGAGGATTTTCAAGTTAGCTACGTGATAAATTCAAGACCATCTTTCTCAAAATCAAGATTATTCAATCTCAGTTTAGATGTTTGCTAATTCCATTCTCTAACAACATTCTTGCCAGGAATCTGGCAGTATGGAAACATCACATTTTAGACTCTGCCTCATCTCTCCAGCTCTTACTCTTTGAAATACCTAGTTTCTGCAAGGATTGAAACAGAAGATCTTTGTCCTACTACAAGGGGAGGGACATCTTCCTTTTCCCAGATTATACCTACAATTCATTCATTTTGCTATAGACTCCTACCCGCTTTGATGAAGGATTAGAGCACTCTATTTATAGTAGGTGCTTAAAGACCGGGCTTCCTGAGCCAGGGAAAACAAATGGGCCAGATTTTATTCTTTTGTTCTTTTAATAAACTATCCGTGAGATTCTTCCCCTCCCCTCCTTTCCTGCTGGTTTACTTACATTCTTATATGTTCAGTGTTTTTCTCTTCTGTCTTTGTTCCCGTTTATCAGCAATTTACACACAGTTGTTTCCCAGACTCTGCGATTTCAACAGCAAAAATAACACTGACCTTTTGAGCCCATGAGCAATCTCGTTGGTGGTAATTTAGCAGAAAGTTACAGTAATGACCAAGAATGCTGTTCTTAAATGTTAGATCATGAAATGTGTTTTATGAGTGCTTAGTACTTCTTTAATGCACTTCCTGTGCACCAGAGAAGCAATATTCCAGGGGAAAAAAAATGCAGGTTTTAATTGGCAAAAGTGGTCAATTTGTGAATCTGTTCTGGTTCAAAGATACATTTTTCAGGTGTGATTTAGTCAAAGCAAGCAAGGACAGCATTCCTAGCTAGAAACACAATAGCACTAACAACAGGATTCTTCCATAAGTTTGTTAACTCTTTGAAAACTGTGAGCTAGACTTTTCCTGTGGGAGGGAGATGAGGAGGGAAGGGAAGGTGACTGAAAATTTACACTTCACTCCACAGACTTGGGGCTGGCTAGGGACTGCTTTGGTCCCAGGCATGCCTGAGAGCAGATAAAATGTATTGTCAACAATAAACTTCCTTGGTTTTCAGACACTTCCCCTCACTCAGCCTTCAGAACAGCAGGAAGCCAGGAGCAGATGACACAAAGCCAACTGTATGAGGTTTATAATTTGGCTCTCTACTCTGTAGGTGATTGTACCTGTGGCTTTTGCAGAGATCACAGGAAAGGTAAAGAACCTAAATGCACACCAGAATTTTTCATTCATATTAAAATTCTCAGCTTCACTTTGGCTTAAATTTACATACAGACCCATTTCTAAAACTGGTGAGAATGCTTGTAAAGATTTAAGTGGAATTAGGAAAAGAGCTCTTTGTCTGTAACCAGTGTAAAGGCGAAAATCCCCCCAAAACCCAAGGCCAAAAACCCCACCGAAGTCAAGTGTTGCTAGCAAGAGCTCATGGTACAAAGGAGTAACTTTAAAACAGAGAATGTTGATTTTCCTACATCACAGCTCTCTTAAAGCTCATTTTTCTCTATGTATAAACCAAAGCAGGACAGAAAGGAAGCTTACCAACTGTCTTCCTTCTTTTAGCTGTGTATTATGTAGCATGAAGCTAGTGTTTTATCTTCTCCCTATATTTTAGACTTGCCTCCTCTCTTACAACTTTTATTGTGCTAATTACCCTTCACTGCCTGTCTCTGACACTTGTAATGTTTTGAATTGTGTTCCAAGAGAATTAATTTCTGTCTCCATATGAAGCAAGAGAACCTGTATGTGAGGTGAAGGATTTCTATTTCAGTGATCTATTTTGCAGTACAATTCAGTACTTTATTTTGTGGTCACTGGAGAAGGACAGTGCAGAAGGTAATTTTAAAGGGTGTTGCAGCATCTAGAAATGAAGTTGAGTCAGAACATAAATATCATGTGGCCTTGCAGGACACATCTGGGTCCACAACTGCCTATATCCCTTGTTAGGTGTTAGTAACAAGCAGCATGACCCTGTGGGTAATCTGAGACAGTTATTGCATTAGGGACATAAGTTATTAATTTATTTAGCTGCTCTGGGGAACTCTGTGTGACCCATTTAAGAAATGACAGAAGAAGAAAGTGTCTGGAAACATGATTTGCGTGATGGTAGCATGGTTGTAAGAAGCTGGATGTTTCAGAGCGAGTGTTGTACATGCTACTAACTTAGGAAGGAGAGGGAAATGCTGCCTGCAGTCCTGCCTACTAGCTCTGATACGTGATGCTGTTCAGCCTTTGCTCCTATCCTGGGTTACAGTGCAAAGACTTTGTTTGTTTGTTTAAATCTTTTCTTGGGTCTTACCCAATTTTAGCCTGGACTCTAGATATTTGGCTCTTGAATTCATTCTCCACGGTGCTTCTGACTAATTCCAGGGTGCTATTGTGGGGTTTTATAAGAACTCTTGGGAACAGTCTTGTAGCACAGTGTGTGTGGACCAGCATTTTCAGAACCCCTTTTTAGCTCTGAGATGGTAGCTGTGCAACACAGGGTTTCAACACAGAAGCACACAGGAACTGCTTTCTGTCCAGATTACACTATGTAGTCCTGACTTCTGTATCTGAATTTCTGGACCACCCTGACTGAGGGCAATAGAGATGAAAAGTGCACACATTTCAGAACTGTGCTGTCGGAATTTTCCCTTGTTTTAAAGAACTTTTGTTCCCTGAAACACTTATTTTCCTCTAAGCCTGGGTTCATATCAAAAGGTTCAGCTATTTCCCAAAATAATTACTTGGTCCAGGTAATGCAAAACTGGGAAGAAGTTTAAATACAGAGATTTGAAGAAGTCAAAACCAGAACTGGGATCTGGATTCAAACATCATACTTAACAGATAATTGCAATGACTGGGGTGGAACATTCAGACTTAAATCCAAGCTCTCTAATATGCTTTGTCTGGGATATGGAAGGCATTTTCCTTTATTAAGTTATTTTCCTGCCCAACATTAACATTTCGTGCTTTGAAGGCTTATTGTGTTGCCTAGAGTTATACCTTTACATACACATTGTCCCTATGGAGTAGCCTGATCTCCTTTCATCATTATTAGTCATTCTAGGCTTGTCATTTCCTATTCATGCAGTCTGGACACCTCACTGCCTTGTTGCAGGATGGTTGATATGGTGCACAGGAAATGTACTGGGTTTTTTGAGGTCTCAACTATTCATGAGTATTCTTTTCAGGGGCTTCAGTTTTATTACAATGAAGTCCATTTCCTACATGTAGTACAATTTACTAAATTACAAATAAACAAGGCACCAATAGAGAAGTCAGTGAAAGTTCACACTAAGAATAGAAGCTTGAAGAGAAAAGTTCAGTTATGTGACCTTCTTCAGGAGCTGGATGCAAAATAGACCTGCTGTTTTTCCCTTTAATTTGCAGTCCAGGCAGAAAAGAACTTGAACATTTCCCAGAGAAACCCAGGACCTTCTGTTTGTTTCTGCGAATCCTCTAGAAATGCTTTATCTGTTGACATCCTCAGTATGTTGATGTGGAAATGAACTTACTCGGTCTCCTAATTCCCCTCCTCTATTGTAATCTGATTTTTGTGTTGATTTCCCATTCTGCAGTGTTTAAAGACCTGCCAGCCATGAATGGAACAAAATGTTACTGATATGTACCTTTAAAATTGGTCATTAAACAAATTAGGATCATCAGATAAAAAATGGCATGTAAGTATCTGTCACTGCTTATTACTGCCCTTCAGAAATATGTTTGAGAAAGAAAAATAGTTGATAAGAACAGGATTTTTAGGCCCTTGATCATGAACAAGTAGATGCTACACCGATGAGGACAGAGCAAATACTTACACAGTGTATCAGCTATCCTTAAAAAGTTCCTTTCTTTCAAATGATGGAGGTTTTTTCCCTTTCTCCTTCATATTCACGATTTTTTGCTTTATAACATACTATCAACCCTACTTTTACCTTATCTTGAAAATTCTCCCAAAGATTAAAGGATTTTCCTAATTGCTGTCTAAAAGAGTTAGTCTGCTCTTTAAGGAGTTGCTCCAAAGAGTTCCTGCCCCTAACAGAGCAGCAGAGCAGTGCATCTGGCCTGGTGCACTTGCTATACAGAGCATTACTGCAGCTTTTGGGTTTAAAAAGTGTGGATTAGAGCAAAAGAACCACCTATCTCAACATGCCTTGATGAAACCAGACTATCTACAGACACTTTCTGTTTGAAGTTAAATATTAGACGCTCTCTCCCTGACATTCTTTTTTTATTTAGCCTAAAAGGCTTAATATTTAACTCAAAATACCTAACAACTGCAAATGCTAAGTGCTGAATGTTCTTACATCCTCCCGAAGATAGATAAAGCAGTGCTTAAATTCAGTGTGATATATTTAGACATGTGAGCCATCCCTGGGCTTAGTGCTTCATTTCAATGAGAAAATCAGTTACCACGTTGTGAATGTCAGCTGCAGAGGCAATAGCTCACTGGGCAGAACTGCTTTAAACAGGGTGTCCTCTTGGTACCTGCAGAAGGAAATAGCCTTTATTTATATACTTTTTTTTTTCTTCCCTCCTCAGATCAAGGTCTTAATTTGTTTAATCCTTTGTCTGACATAAACTTTGGTTTTGGGATGAATTTCCAATTATATTAGGCCTCAAATCCACATTAAAGACAGAATTATTTTTTTATTGCTGACTCTGGTTCAAAGACTTTCTGCAACTAAACCGAACTACAATGGACACACGTGTATCTGTGAAAACCGTTGCCATTTTATGACATCCTATTTCTAAGCCTTTTTATTGAATGGCATTATTATAAAAAGCTCCTCAAGACGTCCCGCTTTTAGGTGAGTGATTCCTGAGGTTGAGAAGTTGCTCCAGAGGTGGCAAGCAGTCGAGAATGAGCGCATCCATCCCTCTTTAGCCCTTTGGGGCGTCTCAGGGTTAGCCACTAGCGCACAGAACGCACAACCCAACCAGCCCTACGGCGACGGGACGGGACCGGCCCTACTGCTCCGCCCGGAGCCGAGCCGCGGTGGGGCAGAACCTCAGCGGCGCTAGGCCCAACCCTGCGCCCGCCAAAACCCCTTGGAGGGGAAAGGGGCGTGTCCCGCCGAGGGCCGCCCGCGGGTAAAGGCCGCGGGGGCGTGAGACCAGCTAGCTGCCTGCGCGCCTCGTCCGGTCCCGAGCCATGGCGGGAATCCTGGAGTCGCTGGAGTCATGCTTGGAGAAGCACATCCCGCCCGAGGACCTCGACGAGGTGAAGCGGATCCTCTACGGGGGCGAGGCAAGGTGCGCTGCCGAGGTGGGCTCGCCTGCCTCTCCCCCGCGGGGGGCAGGTGTCCCGTCAGCTCCCCCTCCCTCCTTCCCTTGGGCTCGGCGATGGATGCCCAGCCCGGGAGTGAGGGAGAAGGAGTCGGCTTGAGAACGGGTGCGCAGGACACAGGGCTGGGTGATAGGTGCTGTGGTGGTTGTGGTACTGCGGTGAGATAACCAGCGGGGTAGGCTGAAGGTAATCCAGGTGCGGAAGAAGTGCAGTAGAGAGGCAGGATGAGAAGGTGGCTGACTGGAATAAAAGGCCTGAGGGGGATAGCTTTGAGGAGGGACTGGGGAGGTGGTGACTTCGGGGTGAGGGAGCTGGAAAGGTAGGGAGCTAACATGAGGAAAAATATTTTGGAGTGCAAGTGTTTATAATCTGGGGTTGGCAGATGAAAGCTCATATGTATGTACTCCTTCACTTCTGTAGCAAGGTAATTGTGTCTAGAAATCATAACTGGAGAGGAGGACACTGGAACTTCACTGCTATGGAGGAAATCAGTGAGATTTGCCCATGACCTGGCTACTGTCTGGCTGTTCCTTCCTCTCGTGTGTGGGGACAGAGGAGCTTGGGTGTCTCTGCAGGGACAGACAATATATGTGATCCCTTTGCTCCATTGCATTGAGAGCAGAAAAAGAGAACATCTCATCTTCAAATGTCTTTGTTTCCTGTTCAATCCAGAAAACTAGATTTGCCAGCTGCTGCTCTATCAGCAGCTCGGGAAAGAGATTTTGAGCTACAAAGCTATGGATTTGAAGCTGCTCCAGAGCAACTGAGAAGGCCGCGTATTGTTCGAGTAGGACTGATACAGAACAAAATTCCACTTCCCACAGACACAGCTGTGGCAGTCCAGGTACACAGACTGGGATCTGAGCCATTTGTGTGTAACTCCTCCTCTTTTGGGTTGAGAAATAACACGCTTCAGTTGTTGATTTTAAAAACTTCATCATGAAATGTCTGCTGATTGCCTGGCAGCATAGGACCCATCAGTATCTTAATACAGCATACTGTAAGACATTCAAATGACACATCCAGTTTTATCATTTCTCAGAAACATCTCGTGTTGTGTTTACCCAGTGAGTTGCCCAACCTGTCTGCAGTTTTTCCAAAGCTAAATATTTAGCCACTGATTTTGTGCGTGAAAATTGTTTGCCTCTAAAATGAACAGAAAATTATTTACTCAAAATCAAAAGAGATGGCAACCCATGGAAAACACAGGTGCAGTTCTTGTGTTAATTGAGAAATGTTCCATTATAGGAAAATCCATTAGAGTGAACACAGATTAATGAAGCTATGTTCATTATTCTTTGTACAGCAGTAAACCAAATCTTACTACAAAGCAACCATCATCTCCTAACATCTTGGATGCAAAAGCACCGAGGTGACATATATAGAAATAGCCTCCTAAATGTGGCTTTAAAAAAGTGAAAGATTTATAAAATCTCCTGGAGTGGAAGTAGTTTGTGGATTCTTTGTAGTGTGTGTTTAAAAGACTACCAGTTATATTAATGATTATACCTTTATAAATAACTACTTCTGTAAATCAGTGTTTAATTGAGTTTGTAGGTCACTGTTCACTTGTCTTGCATCCTTTTTTTTTTTATGTTATCTGCAAGAACCAATGCACAGTGCTACACTTATGCTTACCTTTAAGTAGAATACCCAAAAATAAAGTATATTGAAGCGGTGTTTTTTGACTAGTTAATAAATGCTTTGATTTTTTTTCTTCTTTTCTTGGTAATAATATATGGAGCTCTTTGGACAGAGGGATTTAGGAAACAGTTGGGAGTTAATAACTTTTAGATTGTGTCCAAGATCCACATGTCTGAGCAGGATTCAGAGATAACCAAGAAAATAGACTGTCCTTACCTCATATTTTAAGATTCTGAGTACTTGACTTTGAATCCATATTTACTTAACATCATTCTGTAGATTGTTTACAATGAGCAGCAAAACTATAAGTTTTGCTGATTCTGTTAAAATTTTTAGCTGTTTGCAAGTCAGTCGGCATATATTTAAATGTTGTAACCATGGAATTAGTATTCCACTGGATTGCTTTCTCTATTTTCATTATCTAAATGCTTTTGAAAAACCTGTATCTGACACTTTCTATTATCAGCACTCAGAAATGATAACTTCTTGAGTTATTGCCCCTGAAAGCAATGGGACTAAGTATAGAACAAGATAAATTCAATGTGAACAAAGCTTGTAAACCCAGGCTATTAACATACAAGTGAGTGAGAGCAAACAGCTTTTTTATAGCATGGCAATTCTCTCAACCAGGTAGCTGCACTGCACAGACGAATTGAAGAGATTGTGGAAGTAGCTGCAATATGTGGGGTCAACATAGTTTGTTTCCAGGAGGCTTGGAGTGAGTATTTTCTGTGATTCTTTCTCTGTTTTCAGACATCAAGTTCCTTCTATTTCAACAAGTATCCTGTACTAGAAGTATGTCTTGTAAGTAAACACCAGAGATCTTCCAAGATATAACAAGTGACTTCACTGATTTGCTTTCTTAAATGACAAAAAAGAGTCTTAATTAGCAGAACTCTATGGAAGACATATGTGAAGTCTGCTGTTGGGGAGACTTGTGCATGCTGCAGTAGTGATATTTGTAGGTGTACTCCTTCATGTCATCCTTTGTGATCATTTCCTCATTTTTTTCTCCGAAATCTTTGAGTTTTTTCCTAGACAAATATTAAAAAATCTAATTTTAATCAAAATTAAGTTTTTGAGTCTTAATAGAGGCAAGAACCAAAATGAAGCCCACAAAATGTTTGTGAAAACAGGTTATTCACAGAAAGTGTACAGTAGTGCAGTCACTACTGTATTTTGTATTTTTACGTCTGGTAAGAATTGACCAAGTGCATTCTTTCTGGCCCAAAACTACTTGTCCTTGCTAAAAGTATTTTTAAATAACTTTTGCCTTTAAACAAGGAAAACAGTTGAATCATTCTCAAGTGTTTAATTTTTTAACTTTGTTCATGCAATCAGAGTGCATTTCCTGAGTGAGGTAAACATTCTTGTAAATTT